>SDVV010008665.1:0-17098 GCA_016164225.1 Gammarus roeselii | reverse complement strand
CAAATGGGGAAACACTTTCACGACGTGGACTCACTTGGTTTTTGTCTCCGTACTTTATGGAGAATGTGATCATCGATCCTTGTTATACTACATAACAAGACGACTACACTAGGCTAATTTTAAAATGTCCTAGGTTCGATACTTGATTAGGTTAGTATCCTGTCTACCGATCATAGAGTAACATTCGAATTTATATAGTCAATCCATAGTTTCGTGCGAAGACTTGTCGACAATTTTTATGGTAGTATCCGGATAATCCATTTTTGATCGCTTCCTGGGGGAGCCCAGCGTTCGCGCTAAAATTATTCCCGCACACGCGCACCATCGCCACTTCAGTTCAGCTCACTGTCATGGTCGGACACTGTCATAGCCGCTAAAAAAAATCATCACACGTGCTTTCGACCTTAACGATGCTTCAGCCCACACGCATTTTCCGCCACTTCAAAATCTGCCACTGTCATATCTGCAACTGTCTTTACACCTAAACAGGCGTACCAACCTAACGGTTGTCACTTTAATCAAACTTTTATAAAAAAAACTTTGCCCCGCGGGTTAGAAACACGTACCCTAGGTTAGGTTAGGTTGGGTAGGAAAAGTTTCAATAAAGTGATAACTAGTAAAATGGTACGACTGGTGGCTGATTCTGACGTGGGCTGAAACAGAGTTTAGGCAGAATGTCAGTGGCAGATATGACAGTGGCTTGTGTGACTGAGGAACGCTATGAATGTTCGCTGTAAAAAATTGTACCGTAGGTAGGTAGTCGGAACAACTTGTGGCTGATAAGGCAGTAGTCGGAGATGAAAGGGGCTGATCCGACGTGAGCTATAAAGGAATTTAGCGCCAGGGATAGCGACCCCTCACTGGGCAGTGAAAGCACGCCACCCAACCTAACGATGCTTCGATAAACACTGTCCTTGACTGAAGACGGCCGCAAAAGCGGTTGAGCGCTCTTCCAAGCCCCGCGGCATCTGGCGGCGAAGCATGTACTTACATCACAGATTATTCAAACAGGAAACGACTAACTTCAACTTAAAAAACTATCAACGTTGGCATGTTTACCTCAATTTAAAAATTTCCCTATCATACCATGCTACTTATTTCAATGCTATAATAACCTTAGAACGATTCACTTGAAAAAAAAATACTTATAGTCAGTACGTCAGAGCAACAACATCTAGGCAGTAAATGTCGGGAACCTTAAAACAGACAGTGGAGAAGGGGAAGGGATGGGTAGATCAAGAGACCCGGTTCCTTTACACAAATTCTCATCTCCAGAAGTTTCCGTCACATGCTGGACTAGACGGTCTAACAAAATACACATAATTACAGTTTCTCCTCTTTGTGAGGCATGTAGGATTCATTCCCTACACGGTAGGCTTTCAAACTATTTATGAATTACTGTTTTCCTGATACGATGTATGTCAAGGGGGTCGGAAAAGGACGCGATATTATCAAAAACGGGAGGAGAATTAAGTTCGGTATACCGGTAATCCATATGCCAGGAGCCGCATGTAGCAAAAATCTGGCTTAGTAAACTTAGGTGAGTATTATGAGAATATGATTTATTATTTGATTGTTTACATTGAATTCATATGCATATTATTGATATTATATCACCAAATTAATATTTAAAATATTAATAGTCATTTAATCAATTAATAAATGCCAGATTAGAGTAAATTTATACGCAATCATATTTATGATACAAGACATGTATCTATTATCCTCTATTTTTGATTTAAATTGTAAATGTTGGGAGATTCTCATGCTCTGAAAATATTCGAAATATCGCGTCGCTCAGTAATGTTCACGAGTGAACAAGAGACCTGAATCCTTCTCGAATACTGGGAAGCGTCCTTTCCAACAGCGTTGAAACGAAAATTCGCGCAGAGATTTAACAAGAGAGGAAGGGAGAAGAGCAAATATCAGGGACGTCTTTTTAATCTCGTCGTCACGTATAAATTTTTTTTTGTTAAAAGTGCAGCCACATGACGTAGGACATCCAAACAAGAGCAGAAACAAATCAACTCGTTTGTAAACAAATTTGTCAGGATACTACTCTTTCCATTCGACAAGTTGATAGGAAAGTTTACATTAGCAAGTGTGCTACTAAAAAAAATAGTGCACAACTGAAAGTACCGTCTTACAAGTTTCACAAGTACCCTGAGCTTAGTTAATTTCACACAAATCAAAGTTTGTCTTTTTATTCCTGGGTATCAGATTTCGAACATTGAGACCCCCAAAACAATTCTTGGGTGAAGAAGAGGTTTATAGTTCGGTGGCATCATAATGCTGTCTAATCCTAATCCTTACAGCGTGCGGCCTAACTTTGAACCCTTGATGATGCGGCCTAACCTTCTGGAGCGTTACTAACTAACCATCATCAAAATGATGATTGCGTGATGAAGCTGCCTAATGCCTCAGCAAAGAAGAAGTCAGGAGAGCTGTTGCGAGCTTCCACAGTAGATCAAGAATTTGTCACGTCAACAATTTGTGAGATCATTTCGAAGTGGAGATGCAGTGCCGGACGTTTTTTTCATAATAAAACACGGAAGTCTACCAAAGTTCGGTTTCCACCTGCTCTAAACACGATTAAATAAAATTTGCCGTCGTTTATATTGTATTACAGGCAGCATTTGTCAACAGATAAGACGGTGCACAGAAATTTCCAGATAAATAAACAAATCCGTTCCAAATTGTTTTCCAGATATTACGTTGGTATATGGTCAGTTTTATTGTAGGTTTAGCAAAGTTGACTTACGCTAGTAGTTGATAAGACTGCAAAACAGCCCTGCGAAGGAATAAGATAGTAATAAATAGAGTCAGTTTTCAGTCTGGGGAGTTTGCGCCCCATATTTTCACGGACGGCCGGAGTCAGGCAGGCGGCTAACGAGTGACTCATTCGGACGGACGGCCCTACGTTTGACGGGTGGGCTTTCACCCGTTGCTTTCGAATGTATGTTTGGGAAGGTTTTGTGGTTATGTACATTTCTATTTTATTGTATTTTGATGTTTATTGTATGTATATACTTGTTGTATCCTTTAGAAGATTGCATTGGGGTACGCTTGATTCCTTTCTGTTAATCATTTTATATTTATTCGGTTCTGGTAGGAATATCCCTTCATCTTATTTTGGAGAGTGGTGAACTTATTACGTAGAGGATCCGGGGTACTGTATATAGGGCAGGAACGTGCTCTTTATGGTGGGGAGGGGGAATTGGTGTCCGAGAACGTCTTAGAGATATGGGGGCCGAAACAGCCCTGGAGATATGGGGGCCGAACGTGCCCTGAATGGTGGGTAGCGGAAGGGAGTCTGGCGCATAGGGGTTCATAAACGTGCCCTGGATATAGGGGTCCCTAAACGTCCTCTGGTAAATATTGTTTAGTTATGATTACTGATTATTAATAGTTTGGAAGTAGGTATTGTAAAGGGAAAGTATTATTGTATGAATTAATGTTGAAGCTTCTTTAATTGGGATTTTCTCTCGAAATGTTAGCCTGGTACATATTGGTTTTGCTGAATATGCAGGATTGAATTCTTTTTAATAGTATATCGTATTATTTGCTTGCGCTTATAGCGTTATGATGCCATTTCATTTATTGCAAGTCTTTGCTCAAGCAATAAGTTGTTTTAATTTAGTGACACTTATAGCGTTGTGATAGGATTTGTGAACATTTATTGTAAAGGGTAAGTATAATTGTATGATTTATAGTTTATTCAATTGGCATATCCGCATGAGGTGTTGGCATGGTACATAGTAGGTAGGCTGTTTGTGTGTGATTTAATTATCTTTTACTAGGATAATTTTATATCATGGTATTTAGAATCGCAGGCACCCCTGTTATTTCAATGGGTTTGTTTGTATTGCTGGATCATTATTTTATTTATGGTATTATTGAACGATGTAGTTACCGTTGTAACAGAATGTCGTTGCTCGATCGTTATCTAATTTAGGTATGTTTACCAAAATATGTATTAGTGAAATTCGGCATTATGTACGTGGTTTATTATTATAGAGCAAAAGCTAGAGTATCTCATTAAATCAATCCGCTTTTTCCCCTTCTATGTATTGATTTTCAGAGTTCCATCGGGCACAGCGTTAAGATTCAAATAGTAGTTGCAGATACGTTCACGTTTTTTCAATCCGTATAGCTGTGGATAATGTAAGAAGTTATAGATTATATTTATTTATTTATTACATATTAAGTCTATTTTCATCAATCTATTTTCATGGTTTTATGAACGTTTGCAGGGGTATACGTTTTCCGTATGTTTAATACGTATGTCTGTAGACAATGAACCATGTTCAAGTTTATTATTCATTTATTTATTACATGGTTACATAGGAACATTTACATATAGGGAGCAGTCATGTGGAAATGTTACCACTGATCGCTATCGTAGCGGCAGACATCTATCCGTCAATGTCATACAGAGACCTTGTCTCGAGTCGCACTAATCTCATGACCCTGCCTATTAGCCAGATTGCATCTCTACATGTCATTTTACGGCACCTTCAATCACTTGCCGCGTTGCTGGTATGAATATTGTTATAACACATTTGGACGTGCGATAGGGGACCCCCTCGGCAAAAAAGTAGCATACGTTTTTTAAAACTGGATGAGATAAGCTTGCTCGCATAAATTAATGTCCGTCCACGGTGTTAGGGTTGATTGAATTGGCATATCCGCAAAAAAACGCTAGCTTGGTACATATCGAGTTGGCAGTATGTGTAGGATTTTATTCTCTTTAATTGTGTAGGGAATTGCAGTATTCAATCGATTTGGCTGTAATAAAGGTAATAATAATAACGGTGTCTTCGACACTTTGTGTCTAAGTCACCGTTATTATTACGTTTATTTTTTACATATAAGATTTACATATAAGAAACAATCAGATCAATCTATTTACATCATTTTAGGAGCGATTGCAGGAGCATACGTTTACGTATTTTCAACCCGTATGACTTCGGACAATGGAAAATGTTCAGGTATATATTTATTTATTTACATTGGAACATTTACATATAAGGAACATTTGCATACTAGGAATATTTACAGAATATAACCTGAAGATGTAGACGTACTTTTGTAACCCACCCGAGTACACATGCTTAAGACGTCCTCTCCCTGCTTACGTCTCTTCCATGTTAAATCCATTTGAACATCGACATCATCACCGAAGACACATCACTTTCTTTTTTTAGTGACGGTAGGTTCAACTTCACTGGAAATTCGGGAATGTCTGGATGTCCATAGGCAAGGGTTGTGCACGCATTGAAATAGTAGCGCATAGTTTCAATCTTACTGAAGTAATTTTGATATTGCGCACAGTTTGAAGCTGGCACGCTTGTGCGCGAATGTTGTGTATGGTCTCAACGTGTGTGTGTGTATGTTTTCTGGTTATGGACATCTCTGTATTGTTCATGTCTGACTTTGGCTTGTGTCTGGTAATTGACACCTTTTGCAGCTGATTTGTGGCTTCGGACTCAAGCAACATACTGTAACACTTCGGTTGCAAGCAAATGATATTACTCTAGTAGTCGTTGGCTGTTCCGCTTTTCAGTAGTCCCAGCTGTCTTTTCTTTGTTTTAATTTGCACAAGGGATGGTTTCTGGGGTAGTTAGAGAAGTCCATGTATTCAGCCAGAGGTGCTTTACGCATTTCCGCCTCAATGTCGGCCACACCTTTGAAGTGGAACAGCAACGAGTTGGTGTCCGAGTTGATGAGCGAGATGTTGTCACCCTATTTGGATTTCAGTGTCTCATAAAAGAAGCTGTAGACTTTTGCTTTAACATCTGTTTGGAGCTGATGAGATGTATATTTATATATCTGCGATACCTTAGGTAACCGAGTGCAATTCAATTTGCAGATAATTTTATCGCATGTGCAATGCTAGGCATACTGAATTGCAATTCATTTCATGTCGTGTTGCATAACTGCAAATTTCATTGCTAGGTATTCGAGTTAAATTTAGGATATTGCAAACAAACGTTTATAAGCTATATTTTTGTTGATAATATATTTGTTTACACGTATATATTAGGAAATTGCAAGGGTTTATCATTTATACGAGAAACCAACCATTCACTGCGAAAATTCGATGGGAGCAACTGTGTAAAACATAAGCAATAATTTCGACCGCGCTCTCTGGTCTTTTCTTTTTCTCCTGTATCAGTGGAAAGGATAAGACCAGGGAGTACAGTCCTCTGTATCGATGATGAGCATTATATCTCACCTGGAAGTGTCGGCCCATCATATTGGTGTAGGATTTATCATCTGGGTGTGTTTTTTCTCTGATATATTGGGTTCTAGACTTTTGCCCTTAGTACACATTTTAGATAGACGGATACCTTTGGGAGTAGTGTATGCAACACTTCCAAACCTAACTTTGTAACCAAATTTTTGTTTATAGTTTTCAGCGATATTTTCTCGACGTTATTTTTTTATTATAGTTACATGTTCATGACATCGAATCGTTTCAGGTTTTATCTTACCGGCGCCGACATTCCCATTCAGTATATTCCCGAAGATTTCCGAAATACACCTTATTCGCCTAGCACTCAAACATTTGAGACATGATTCTCTCCATGTTTCATTTTCATCATTTTTGAAACAATGTCAGACATACATTTGATTTTATTGTACCATTTTACTCCTCCTATACTTGTTGCCGTTTTATTATCACATTTGATAATTCGGATGCCTTCAACTTTATCAGTTTTTCTTCACATGACATCTCTGTATCACTATCACACGTTTCAATATCACTGTTACTGGTGTCCATTACACTTTAAGTATCCCACGTTTTCCCCATATTTTCATTATATTCCATTACGTCAATGGTTTGGGTGTACTCCCCCCATTTCACCCAATCCTTATACGTTCTACGTTTGGATGATAGAGGTAAAGCACTTTCTTTACTGTTCGCATCCTGTTGAGCACTGTCTATCTCATTATTTTGGAAACTCAGTTCCGGTTTATTATGTTCTATCATTACGCCCTTTTCTTCCTTAGAGCATGTATTTTCTTGTCCATTTCTAAGATTATCATGCTCAAGATAATGCTGCCTTTTGAGATGTTGCCAAAACCCGAATGTGGATCTTGATTTTTTTTAAATTTTATTTCCGCACTGCAAATGAAACATACTCCCGTATTATTCTTTCTGGTAAAATATTTCCATATCAAACTAGGCGACATCCTTCTACAACAAAAGAATACCGTTAACTAATTGAGAATAAAACTGATTCCAATTTATACATACTTTAACATGAACATACAGGGTTGATGCCGGCATATGCCGACATATGTCGGTATAATGTAGGCGTATACATGGATGATGCCGGCACAATGTAGATACACCCACACACACACACACACACACACACATTTGAATGTATATACAGGATCGGTTGACATCTGAGACATTTTACCTCTTTAGAACAAAGTCCCTTGTTTTTTTTGCTACAAGTTATTACGAGGTTAAAAGGTCTAATCATCCTAACCTAACCAATTCAGCCAATAATTATGTGTTATCGTTCGAGATTTCCTGCTCACGTATGATACTTATTCATCGATTTATGATATATTCATATCAAATCCTTCCACATAGCTTCATTTTATGTAGCGTTTTTTAATATCACACACAATGTAGACACCTACACACATTTGTATGCATATACAGGGGCGGTTAACATCTGTAGCATTTTTACCTTTGATCTGGGATTTTTCCATTAGAACAACATCCCCTACTTGTGTTACAAGATATTTAATGTGGATCAGCTTCACGGTATGTTAGGTTAAATGAACTAATCATCCTAACCTAACCTAACCTATTCTATCCAAGAAATATGTGTTATCGGTCGACTTTTCATGCTTACATGTGATTTTTTCAGTGTTTTGGGATTAATGCATAACAAATATCTCCACTTGACTCTACATTTTGATCTATTCTTTGCAGTTTTGACACACACTTCCAATTTTGATCAAGCAAAATTTCATCCATTTTCCATAGGTAATTACATCTATGTTTGAATGTTGTAGCTATTTCATTTGATTCTTGATTTCTAATTTGACCCAATTCTACATCACTTTTACATGTTATTCACACCCATCGAAAACCTAGCCTAACCTTATGCATGGTATTCAGTCATTGATATATACACATGAACCCCTCCACACGGTTTTCTATAAAGCTTACACCTAATTCTTTTTACTTCGTGGTCACTCTCGACCCATACTAGTTAGCAGAGAGGGCAGATTTTCAATCCTAGATGGTTTGAACGTTACATGTATATCATATTTGTATCCAGTTTCACACAAACAAACACTTTGTCTCATACTGGACCAACAACATTTACTTCAATGCCTCCTGACACTACATCCTTTGACGACTTGCAAATCTGATTTGCCTTTTCTTTCCAATAATTTTCAATTTCTTGACGATGACTTCGTTTCAGATGTCACCAAACATTACTCGTGGATTTATGTTTATTCATTTTTTTTGCATAGATTGCGTACCCCCGTTACCATATTACTTTCAAATAAACGATGTCTCAAGCTATACCCCATCCTTCCAGAGCAGAATCACAAACTTGACTGAGCAAGATCTGATCGGACTCTGATTTATATCCTACCAATCTCTAACACATCTAGATCTTCTACCCCGAAATAGGTCTATGGTTATCGTTTCACGCCTTGAAACATATTCTTCTACCAAGTTCGACAATTCGATATTACTTCCGACTGGCACGATGTTTGCAATTCATTGCTTAACCTTGAGTTTTAGACATTTTGTTTGATTAGGGATTGCCATATCTTATTACTGTTTTGTTATTATTAGTTACAGATCTTGCTGGATGCATCAGTACATTCTACTTCGTTGTTTTGATTTGTAACAGCATGGATCTTACACCCAATCATACCCATCATCACTATGTTTCCGTTTCCTCTAAAATCCTTCATATACTCCAGCATATTTTTGATACGAATACCGACAGCTGTTCCATCCCCGTGAGTCCATACCTGTATTTCTTCTTCTTTGTGAGCTTTGAACATTTGAATCTTCTCCAATTCAATCTAAGTCCGATCTTTATCCGGAAGAAATTGCTGCATACGCTCCAGATTTTCTTTTCTTATTAGGTAAAGTTTATTTTCCACCTCCTCAGCTTTATTACACTTGTGAAGGTTTGCTGCTCGGATCATATCAATTTCAAGATTTACCTTCTTATTTTCTTTGAACTCTGTTACACTCGACTGAAATGTATCGAAATCAGTAACCCAAATCCTGCTTACTTTATTCATCATCCATAAATGGATTATAGTTCCCACTCATATGATTCTTGTTCGACGCATTTGTAGATAATTGATATCTCCATCAGTTGTCAATATATTTTCGAACCAAGCCCAATCATTTTCGGTTACTTTTTCATCCAACACTGGTAAACAAATTTTCGGGACGTGAATATTCATTTTATTTATTCGTAGACGAAACGTCCGTCCCCGCTTGTTCTCCACGTAACACTGACTCCAATCTCGGCATGCAGCTAGCTATTATAATGCGATTACATGTTTTTTTTCTGCAGAACATTAGGCTTATCATCGCTCGCCTTGGTCATCAAATGTGTATGTATGTATGTACGTGTATAAGGCTGTGTACGCATGTGCCTATGTATGTTGAAGCATATGTACGTGTACATGAGTTGAAAAAAAAAACATAACAAAATTTTAAATTCAATACAACTTTAAAATTCAAAATTTCAATGAAATTTCACTTCATTTGACGCCCGGACAAAGCCAAGTCGGCCTATTTATGTGATAACTTGGCTACTAAGAAAAGGTCGAGTGGCAAAAAAATTGAAGCTTTATTGAAATTTTGAATTTTAAAATTGCATTGAATTATAAATTTTGTTATACTTCTTTATTAATTCGTATACCCGTACATACGCTTGAACATACACATGCACATACGCACACAGCCTAGTACATGTACATACAGACATACATACATACATGCATACATACATACATACACAGTTGATGACCAAGGCGAGCTATGATAGGCCTAATGTTATGAAAAAAAAACATGTGATCGCATTGTAATAGCTAGCTGCATGCTGAGATTGGAGTCAGTGTTATGTGGAGAGCAAGCGGGGACGAACGTTTCGTCTTAGAATAAATAAAATGAATGTTCACGTCTCAAAAAATTGGTTTACGAGTGTTGGATGAAAAAATATCTGAAGATGATTTGGCTTGGCTCGATGATAAATTGACTACTGGTGCAGATTTCAATTATCTGCAAATGCGTAGAACAAAAATCATAAGAATGGGAACTATTATTCATAAATGGATGAAGAATAAAGGAAGCAGGACATGGGTAACTGATTTCGATACATTTCAGTCGTTTGTAACAGAGTTCGAAGGAAATAAGAAGGTGAATCTTGAAATTGATATGATCCAAGCAGAAAACCTTCACATGTGTAATAAAGCTGAGGTGGTAGAAAATAAATTTACCTAAGAACAAAAAAAAATCTGGAGCGTATGCAGCAATTTCTATCGGATAAAGATCGGACTTACATTGAAATGAAGAAGATTCGAATAATTAAAGTTCACAAAGAAGAAGAACTACATCTATGGTTTCACGGGGACGGAATAGCCTTTGGTATTCGTATCAAAGATATGCTGGAGTATGTGACGGATTTTGAGAGGAAACTGCAACATAGTGATGATGTGAATGATTGGACGTACAAACTATGCTGTAACAAATCAAAGATCAACGAGGTAGAATGTATTGACGTATCTAGCAAGATCTGCAATTAATACTAATAAAACAGTAATAAACCATGTCAATCAATAATCAAAGGTTTATATTATCCTATAACTCAAAGGTTAAACAATGAATTGCAAACATCGTGTCAGTCGAAGGTAACATCGAATTGTCGAATTTGGTAGAAGAATATGTTTCAAGGCGTAAAACGATACCCATAAACCTATCTCGGGGTAAATGATCTAAATGTGTTACAGATTGGTAGGATATGAATCTGAATCCGATCAGATCTTACTCAGTCAAGTTTGTGATTCTGTTGTGGAAGGATGGGGTTTAGCTTGCGACATCGTTGTTCGAAAGTAATGGGGTAACGGGGTCTGTTATCTGTGCAAAATATAAATGAAATTGAATGAACATAAATCCACTAGTAATGTGTGGCGACATCTGAAACAAAGCCATCGTCAAGAATATGAAAATTTTAGGAAAGAAAGGCAAATAAGACGTGCAAGTCGTAAAAGGATGTAGTGTCAGGAGATATTGAAGTAAATGTAGTAGACCTAGTATGAGACGAAGTGTTCGTTTGTGCGAAACTGGATACAAATATGAAATACTTGTAACATTCAAACCATCTAAGATTAAAAATCTGCCCTCTCTGCTAACTCATATGGGTCGACAGTGACCACGAAGTAAAAATAAATAAATGTAAGTTGTATAAAGAACTGTAGGGAGGGTTCATATGTATATTTCAGTGACTGAATGCCATACATAAGGTTAGGTTAGGCTAGGTTTTTGATGGGTGTGAATAACATGAAAAAGTGATGTAGAATTGTGTCAACTCATAAATCAAGTATCATATGCAATAGCTAAAACATTCAAACAACGATGTAATTACCTATAAAAAATGGATGACATTTGCTAGATCAAAATTGGAAGTGTGTATCAAAACTGCAAAGGATAGATCAAAATGTAGAGTCAAGTGGAGATATTTGTTATGTATTTATCCTAAAACACTAAAAAAATCATATGTAAGCATGAAAAGTCGATCGATAATACATAATTCTTGGATAGAATAGGTTAGGTTAGGTTATGATGATTAGTTCTTCTAACCTAACCTACCGTGAAGCTGATCCAGATTAAATATCTTCTAATAAAAGCAAGGGATGTTGTTATAATGGAAAAAATCACATATCATAGGTAAAATTGCTACAGATGTTAACCGCCCCTGTATATGCATACAAATGTGTGCATGTGTCTACTCTGTGAGTGATATTGAAAAAAACTACGTAAAATAGAGTAATGCGTAGGGATTTGATATGGATACATCATAAATCGATGAATAAGTATCATACGTAAACAACAGAACTCGAACGATGACACATAGTTCTTGGTTTAGTGGTTTAGTTTAGGATGACTAGATCTTTTAATCTAACTTGACGTAAAGCTGATCCACAATAAATATCTTGTAATAAAAAAAAACAAGGGACTTTGTTCTAAAGAGGTAAAATTCCTCAGATGTTAACCGATCCTGTGTATGCATACAAAATGTGTGTGTGTGTGTCTTCATTTTGCCGGCATCAACCATGTATACGCCTACATTATCCCGGCATATGCCGACATCAACCGTGTATACGGCTACATTTTACCGGCATATGCCGGGATATGCCGGCATCAACCCTGCATTCGCCAAACATAATACCGGCGTATGCCGGCATATACCGACATCAACCGTGTATACGCCATCATTATACCGGCATATGCCGGTATATGCCGGCATCAACCCTGCATACTCCTACATTTTTACAAGCATATGCCGGCATCAACGGTGTATACGCCTACATTATACCGGCATATGCCGGCATCAACCCTGTATGTTCATGTTAAAGTATATATAAAATTGGAATCAGATTTATTCTCAATTAGTTAAAGGTCTGCTTTTGTTGTAGAAGGATGTCGCCAAGTTTGATATGAAAATATTTTACCCGATAGGATAATACGGGGGTATGTGTTACTTGCAGTGTGGAGATAAAATTAACCAAATCAAGATCCACGTTGTGTTTTGGCAACATCTCAGAGGTCAGCATTATCTTGAATATGATAATCTTAAAAATTAACGAGAAAATACAAGCTCTATGGACGAAACGGGCGTATTGATAGAACATAATAAACCGGACCTGAATTTCCAAATTGTTAAGATAGACACTGCTCAACAGGATGCGAACAGTAAAGAAAGTGCTTTACCTCTAACATTCAAACGTAGAACGTATAAAGATTGGGTGAAATGGAGGGAGTACACCCAAACCTCAGACAAAGTGGAATGTAGTGAAAATTTGGGGAAAACGTGGGATACTTTAAGGGAAAGGACACCAGAACCAGTGATATTGAAACGTTATAGTGACTGTATAGTATGTATAGATCTACAGCTGTTTCCCCCTAGTTAGGAGGGTGGCTAAGTTAGGCTGGCACAGAGGGAGAAAGCACCCAATCTCCCCGTCACAATACCGCCGTGTCCATGCCGAGGCTCGAACTCGTGACATGCAGCACCAGAGGCTGACACTGCAGGCGGACACGCTAACCACTCAGCCCACGCGATCGAGTGGTAGTGTAATGATACCGAGAAGATACCATCTGAAGAAAAACCTGATTAAAATGAAGGCAACCGAATTATCATCTGGGATAATAAAACGCAACAAGTATAAAAGGTGTAAAATTGTACAATAAAATCAAATATATATCTGAATTTGTTTTAAAATTGTTGGAAATGAAACACGAAGAGAGAGAATCGTGTCTCAAACGTTTGAGTGCTAGGCGAATTAGGTATATTTCGGAAAACTGCGGGAATATACTGAATGAGGATGTCGGCGCCAGTAAGAAAAAAACGGAAACAATTCGATGTCATAAACAAGTAACAATAATAGAAAAGATTGCGTCGAGAAGAAACTCGATGAAGACTATAAACAAAGTTTTAGTTACAAGGTTAGGTTTGAAAGGGTTGCATACACTACTCACAAAGGTATCCGTCTATCTAAAATGTGTTCTAAGGGCAGCAGTCTAGAACCCAATAGATCAGAGAAAAAACACACCCTGATGATAAATCCTACACCAATATGATGAGCCGAAAACCTCCACGTGAGAAATAATGCTCATCATCGATAAGGAAACCGCAGAGTGCCACTGATACCGAGGATTAAGATAAGACCAGAGAGGGCGATCGAAATCAGTACTTAAGTTTCGGACAGTTGCTTCCATCGAATGTTCGGAGTGAATAGTTATGTTCTCGTATAAATGATGAGCCTATGTAATTTTCTAATAAATATGCGTAAAAAATATATCAATAAAAATATAGCTTATAAATGTTTGTTTGCAATATCCTAACTTCAATTCGAATGCCTATCAATGAAATTTTTCAGTTATGCAACATGACATTAAATGAATTGCAATACAGTATGACTAGCATTGAAAATGCGATCAAATTCTCTGCAATTGAAATAGTACTCGGTTACCTAAGATATCGTAGATACATAAATATATATCTCATCACCTTTAAACAGAAGCTAAAGCAAAAGTCTACAGCTTCTTATATGAGACACTAAAGCCCAAATACGGTGACAACGTCTCGCTCATCTACTCGGACACCGACTCGTTGCTGTTCCACTTCAAAGATGTGGCCGACATTGAAGCGGATATGCGCAAAGCTCCTCTGGCTGAATACATGGACTTCTCCGACTACCCCATAAATCGTCCCACGTACAAAGAAAACAAAGAAAGAGCAGCTGGGACTACTACCAGAGTGAAATAATTTGCAGTATGTTGCCTGAGTCCGATGCCACAAATCAGCTGCAAAATGTGTCAACTACCAGACAAAAGCCAATATCAGACATGAACAAAACAGAGATATCCATAACCAGAAAACACACATGCACACACTTTGAGACCCTACATAACATTCGCGCACAAGCGGGCCAGCTTCAAACTGTTCGCAATATTAAAATTACCTCAGTAAGATTGAAATTATGCGCTACTATGCCGATGCGTGCACAACTCTTGCCTATGGGCATCCAGGCATTCCCAAATTTCCAGTGAAGTTGTACCTACCGTCACTAAAAAGAGAAAGCGATGTGTCTTGGGTGATGATGTCGATGTACAAAAAAGGATTTAACATGGAAGAGACGTAAGCAGGGAGAGGATGTCTTAGGCGTGTGTACTCGGGTGAGTGATGAAAGTACGTCTACGTCTTCAGGTTATATTCTGTAAATGTTCCTAGTATGTAAATGCTCATTAAATGTAAAAGTTCCTATGAAACAATGTAATAAATAAACATGTATAAGCTGGAACATGTAGGTTTCATCGTCAAAGTTATACGGATTGAAAATACGTGAACGCATCTGCGCCTACTAATTGAATCATAACACTATGCCTTGATGAAACTCTGGAAATAAATATATGCAAATGAAAAAAGTGGATGGATTTAATCAGAAACTATAGCTTTTGCTCTATAATAATAAATCAAGTACATAATTTCGAATTTCACTAATACGTATTTTGGTAAACATACCTAAATTAGATACCGATCGAGCAACTACATCCTGTTACAAAGGTAACTACATCGTTTAATAATACCATAAATAAAATAATGATCCAGCAATACAAACCCATTGAAATAACAGGGTGCCTGCGATACTAAATACCACGATATAAAATTAATATATTAAAAGATAATTAAATCATGCACACACAGCCGTCCTACTATGTACCAGGCCAACACCTCATGCGGATATGCCAATTAAACAAACTATAATTCATACAATTATACTTACCTTTTACAATACCTATTCACAAATCCTATCACAATGCATTAAGTGTCACTAAATCAAAACAACTTATTGCTTAAGAAAAGACTTGCATAAGCGCAACCAAATAATACGATATACTATTAAAAAGAATTCAATCCTACATATACAGCCAAACAAAATATGTTCCAGGCGAACATTTCGTGAAGATACCCCAATTAAAGAAGCTATAACTTTAATTCATACAATAATACTTTCCCTTTACAATGCCTATTTATAAACCATTAATAATCAGTAATCATTGCCAATCAATATTCACCAGGGCACATTTAGGGACCCCTACATAAAGGGCACGTTTAGGGACCTCTATGCGCCAGACTCCCTCCCCCTACCCACCATGCAGGGCACGTTTCGGCCCTATATACACTACTGTCCCGACACCCCCGTGTCGAGACCCTCTAGGCAATAAGTTCAGAACGCCTCTGGAATGTTCGCCAGGTGAGGCTACTTTTAACCTGTTCTTTGTCTTATCAGAAATTTCCGTGGCATGATTGATATGTTTGAGTGTTTATTTCATTATATATATATAGCTGGTTTATTGATTCTATATATATTTTTTTCTGTACATATATGTTTGTTATTATATCTATTTGGGGTATATTTGACTCATTCAGGGGATGGTTGGTGGGTTCCTAGCGGTTGGATGCTTGGTCAATGCCTGTTGGTTGGATTTGGGGCAACGTTTTGTGTTTCCAATCTATATATTCCATATGTATATAATATCTATAGGAATAGTATGGTATAATAGTTTGGTAGTTGACGGGTTGATGTATATATTTCTTAGGATGCAAAAGCTTCGTTACGAGAACTTATCAACCCCATAACGCATGGACCGTTATCAAGCGTATGTTCGGGTAGTCTAACCTCGTTTTTTTTGTATAGTGAGTATCGGTTGTATGCTCTGTAGTGAGAGTAACTGAACGATATGGATTCATTGTGAGTTATTATATTGTGTTATGTATACATAATAATGATCGGTTGATATAAGTTGAATTTATATTGTTTTCGGAATTTTGAATAGTCATCTCATACAGTTACAGGATTTTTTTTAGAATATTTTAGGTTTGCATCTTCCATGTAGCACAATTTTTCTGGCATAATTGGTCGGTTATTGCATCATTTTGGTATTTTATGTATATATATATGATATTCTGTTACGATTAAGCCGTGGTTTCTTCTGTTAAAGAAGGAGTGGTTGCAGGTGAAGTCGGAGGTGGCTTGTGAAAGGTACAAAGAGAGGAGAAAAGAGGTGAAGCGGGGGGTGAGGAGAGCCAAAAGGGACGCTGACGCCAGGTGGGGCAGACGGTTGTGCCAGAATTTTGAGGAGAGCAAAAAGATGTTCTGGAAAGAGGTGAAGAGGGTGAGAAAGGGAGAGACCGGGAAGGAGGAAGTGGTGAAAGATGAAAACGGCCAGTTGTTGTTGGAAAGTGGTAATGTACGGAAGAGGTGGGCCGAGTATTTTGATCAGTTGTTGAATGTCGAGGAT
>SDVV010008664.1:0-17098 GCA_016164225.1 Gammarus roeselii | reverse complement strand
TATATATAGACTACGTTCGTTAAGTTTAAATTCAAAGCAGTGAACAAATAGCCAAAAGGTATTCAAGTTAATAAGTGATTGAAGCTTCGTTCAAGGATTCAAGGATTTAAATCCTCAATCAGAGGGTTGGTCCCGTCGTAACTTGATACCCTCCAGTGTCAATATTAGTCCACTGCTCTGAGTCCAGGCAAAAAGAACGCAGTGCGTTCGGAGGAGTGGTCACTTTCAACTGATGCCGGATGCCGCCACATCCTCAACTATTCAACATTAAAAAAAATGTCAATGTATAGGTCTCTGAATAATATTTATATTTGCCGTTACCACCGTAATATACAACGGTCGAACAACTGTATATATGTGATCAGAAAAAATGCCACGAAGGTAAACCTTTAATGTTGATTATGTGCAAAGTAGAGGGCAACTTGACGGCAATAGTGACATCGTTCTACCAAATCCATCACAAAGAGCTAGTGAACATCTTCAATTGATGCCACTATTCCTAGCACAGAACAAACATAATTGGAGATATATTAACACATCGAAAAAATAAAGTAGCGACAACCAAACATGAACTACGCCAACTAAAGGCGAGGTTAGATTCGAGTGACGAGGCTTTCTAGCGCGCAGGAGCCATCGTCCTTCTGGCGCCGAATGTCAAACCAGTGAACAGTGCTGTATCAAATTAGTGTTGGTTTTTCTTCTCCATTTAATGTTCAAGTTAGGTTTACTACTGCGCTAGGTCGAAGTCCTTTACGCGGAGAACGTCTACGGTATGCACGGGTACCACAGGAGGTACAGGAACTCCTAAGGTGCTGATGCCATATGGTCCCAGCACTCCCCGGATGGCGGTAAGGAGGGTCAACACACCACCTACCTTGCTTCAGAGCCCTAATGATCCGCAGTAGTCCTTAATGTACTGGACTACGCGCTCCACCACCTGCTAAGGGGGAGGATGAAGCAGAAACAGAAAACGTGGACCCCATGCATAAGATCTACACCAGGTGTAGGGAATTTCACGCATACGAACAGCAAGATTGGGAATAAGAAGAAGGAATAGTGGTAGAAAAAGGTTGCATAAAATAGCGCAACTTGGCTGTTATTTGCTACCCGAAAGGAGAATAGTTAGAACCGGATGTGTATGTTTGAATGTGCGCGTGCGCGTGTGTGTGTGCGTGTGCGTGTGTGTGTATGTGTGCGTGCATGTGTGCATGTGTGCGTGTGCGTGTGTGTATGTGTGCGTGTGTGTATGTGTGCGTGAGTGTATGTGTGCGTGTGTGTATGTATGCGTGTGTGTATGTATGCGTGTGTGTATGTGTGCGTGTGTGTATGTGTGTGTGTATGTGTGCGTGTGTATGTGTGCGTGTGTATGTGCAACGACTATGAGTCGAGTTGTTAAGGAGGAGTCTGAGACAAGTTTAAGGAAATTTTAACTAAACCTAAGATGCAAATGAGGTGAATAAAAGTTAAACAAATCAAGATAGGGGAGCCGGTTGGGACGTGACCCCGTGCGGCCCGTGAAGCTAACAGATGCCCACGAGGGAGGGGGGAACTGATGGCAGAAGGATAATTTATCGTCCTATAGCAACATACGATTAGATTACAGTGACCGATACTTCTAGCACGTTCAAGTAACTCCATCTGGCGCCATTCATCGGAATCCTCACCAAGTGTAGAATCTGGCGGGGGATCTGCAAGCATTTTAGCAGCAGCTTTAGTGATGATACGGCGAGTCTCGCGTCCTCCTCCCGCCCCCGTCTTTGTCAGGGGGGGCATGGGGGGAGGAGCGGTGCTGGGTGGGTTGTGGATGGCGGCCACCACAGGAGGAAGGGGCAAGGGTCGCCCTGCTAATCCCTTCAACAGATTGTGCAACTCAAGCGACTTGGACAGAAGAGCAGCGTTTTCTTCAGCAACAGCTTTACACTCTCTCTCAGTCTCGTCTAATCTGTCTTTTAGTTTCGATTCTTCTTGAGTCAAAGCAGAGTTCTCATCCATCAAGGTCTCGAGTTTTTGCTTCATCTCCTTAATCCGCTGTATTCGATCTGTATAGTAGCTTGTAAATTCCACACTGAAAGCCGGAGGTATGTGCCACTTCTTGCGTATATCACCCACCGCCGTGATCTCTGCCTCAGCCGTCTCTGTACTCAAGCCCATCAACTGCGTCTTGTGCAGCAACGTCCTGAACACACTAGCACACGTGCTGATGGACCGGGGCATCTTTTGCGTAGGATACCAAGGGGTTGGTCTAGAGGCCTTTACCTGGACATACTTGTCCCTGTACTTAGCCAGTTTCCTCTCGAGCCGGCTCTGTTCCTTAGGGCTCACAGTCATCTGATCAGCCTGCTTGGTGTGCAACTGTAGCGTGAGCCAGTTGCGCTTGCGTCGTTTGATCAGTTCTCGGTCCGTGTGCAGCTTGCAGTGCGCGTAGTAAGGGTCTGCCTGGTCTGCCTCGCCGTGGTTCACCTCTGAAAGCAGCCCCTCGCGCTGAGCACAAGTAACGTGGAAGTACGAGCGGCACATGCCCGCGTCACAGCCGATGCACACGCCTGTCTTTGCATAGCGGGCGTCCTCGCACAGCGAACATACTTTGCTTCCCCATCGGCTGTACGCCATCTCGAACAGCGTCGGGAACGATAATTTGTCCACCTGCCATGGAAGACACAAATTAAAAGGGAAGACTATTGTGATACCAAAAAACTTATGTCAACTAAGTATTCAACCCTAGTATGCAAAAAAACTGATCATTTTCTTCGAAAACAAGTTAACAAGATCAAAATGCATTGACCTTCTCTCAAAATATATTTACAAGCATGACGCACAGCTGTGCTTTCTTTTATTACGGTAAAAGTAAAAAAAACATACTTTATAATCCTGCTGGCTGGCTATTTTCTTTTTAACAAAATTAATTTGAAAAAATCTTGCTTTATGCAGCGACAAGTGCTGCATAATGCAAAAAAAAAATCTAAGGTCAAATTAAAGTGATCGGGTTTACTACTGTGCAAAGTCAATGTCCTTAATGCTGCGAATGTCAAAAACGAAGGAGGAGTCTGAAAAAGGTTGTATGAAAGAAAAAACGCAATTTTGCTGTTATTAGCCCCTGAAAAGAGCAATTTTAGGGCTGGTGTACAACAATAACTTGGAAAGTTGTTGAGAATAGTTTGTTCAACGAAATATAAACTATACAAAAAATGCAAATGAGGTGACTAAAAGTCAAGTAAATTCAGTGTGGGAAAGAAAAAAAAGAGATAGTGAATGGCGGGTGAAGGAAATGTTAGCCTGAAAGGAAATAAGGGTGTTCATGTCCGTGATTGGGCCGTGACTGCGTGCAGCACGTGTACTAAACAGATGCCTAGAAAGGAAGAATGTCCTATTGGACAAGTAGCTAGCTACCTCAACAACAATCCCGAAAGGGAACCTAATCAAGAGCAACATACAAACACTGTAATGCAATCCGCTTTGGGTTTAGCCACTAATTAGTCCTTATTAATGGTAAAGAGACTATTTTTACTCACTTCACTGAAGGCAACTCCAGGCACATAAAGTGCACACACCAAGTGCACCCAACGACCCATCTCGGTCTCCTTGAATATGCTATACCCTGCAATGAAGGAAAAACACAAGTGAACTCGCGAGTAGCTGAGTCGCTACACAAATGGCAAGCCAATCAAAGAGTGGCTGAGTCGCTACACAAATGGCAAGCCAATCAAAGAGTGGCTGAGTCGCTACACAAATGGCAAGCCAATCAAAGAGTGGCTGAGTCGCTACACAAATGGCAAACCAATCAAAGAGTGGCTGAGTCGCTACACAAATGGCAAACCAATCAAAGAGTGGCTGAGTCGCTACACAAATGGCAAACCAATCAAAGAGTGGCTGAGTCGCTACACAAATGGCAAACCAATCAAAGAGTGGCTGAGTCGCTACACAAATGGCAAACCAATCAAAGAGTGGCTGAGTCGCTACACAAATGGCAAACCAATCAAAGAGTGGCTGAGTCGCTACACAAATGGCAAACCAATCAAAGAGTGGCTGAGTCGCTACACAAATGGCAAACCAATCAAAGAGTGGCTGAGTCGCTACACAAATGGCAAACCAATCAAAGAGTGGCTGAGTCGCTACACAAATGGCAAACCAATCAAAGAGTGGCTGAGTTGCTACACAAATGGCAAACCAATCAAAGAGTGGCTGAGTTGCTACACAAATGGCAAACCAATCAAAGAGTAACTGAGTCGCTACACAAATGGCAAACCAATCAAAGAGTAGCTGAGTCGCTACACAAATGGCAAAACAATCAAAGATTGGCTGAGTCGCTACACAAATGGCAAACCAATCAAAGAGTGGTTGAGTTGCTACACAAATGGCAAACCAATCAAAGAGTGGCTGAGTTGTTACACAAATGGCAAACCAATCAAATTGCATCAACAAGTTTGGTTGTGTCTACACAGACATTGCGACTAGTGGCGCAGGACAAGGCAAGACTCCTCCCTCATGGGGCGCTAAAAAAAATTGTCATTACACATTTTTGATGATGTAGCAGTGCGGGTTTACTGCAGAAGGGCTGTGCATGTTATGATTCCTACAAAACGAAAGGGCATGACATAAAAAAATGTATTTCAAAAATTTACAACTTCAAAGGGAAAACTACTTTATTCAAATAGCTACCCCACAAAAAAATATAAAATTATATATTGTATAGTATAGCTAACTTTAAAGCTGTTCAAGTAAATTTCGCTTTTCGTTCAACAAAAAAATCTTACCAATGGTTGCCTTCCATATTTGAGAAAAAACATTCAATTTCATCATAGTAGCTATTTCACAAGATGTTTTCAACAATGAATTTCATGCAAAACTATCTTTCAAACTGTAGGAGGAAACACAAATGAAAGGCAAAAATAATTTGATTATTAAATAGCAGGTAGCTCATACGAGTGACAGTGCAACTCAAGAGGATTAGAGATAGTAAACATGGTTCAATTGACATGGATTGATCTCGCACCGATGTGATATTATAGATCGAATCTTTGTTAAGGTAGAGAGGGTAGGCCATTACTCCAGCAGGGCCAGAGGCGGCCGTAGTATGGTTGGATGCCACAACTACTGGCGAGCGTTGAGGCCAGGAATCCCCATCTTCGGCGACCTTACGAAACAAATGATGGAGGCATCTTCCCGGGGCCTTTGGGCCCCCCAAAAATAAGTGATATTATGATTGAGTCTGCCAGGTGCAATAGCTGAGCACATCGAAGTTAAGCTGAATGGTGGTAGGCGTGACTAGAATGCCCACACCTCCTCGAAGGTGTAGAATTCACGTAGGGTTGGACATTGGGTGGTAAACATAGTAAATCTGTTTGCTCTTGAGAAGACTTATGCCCTCTGATGACAAGTACATATAATCTCCTTAATTCAATGCACTGTTTTTACAGCATGATCTCTCATGCAAGGGCTTAAGCAGAGCCAAATTGTTTGAGACCGATGCAGAAAGCACTCCAACTGGTTGGATGCCCTAACTGACGCTGACAGTTTTCTCACTGAAATATCCACACCATATGTGAGGAAGGCGGACGCTCTAGCTTTATACAATCCTGTTCAAAAAGAAATCACTCTAATAGTGTCACCCTTTCTGTTCCATGTGTTGAACTGCTTCTGTCAACGCATTAGATAGTGGCATGAAGAACAGTTTGACGTCATCATAGGGTAGAAACGGACAGTTTACTATCAAGCACAGCAGGTCATGATATACATAGCTTGAGTAAATAACGTCAGACAGCAGAGCCGTAACAGAGCATCTTGCACGACCAGGGAAAGGTTTCCGGACCTGACTACTGCCTGCTTCTTCCACGTATGAACATGGTGGAAAGGGTTAAAAATTTGTTCCAAGTATCTTTCACGATACTTACATCAACCAATATTGTGATTGAACAAGAAAAGGAATGGATAAAAATTTGTTTACATTTATTTAGTGAGGTTGTTCGAGCTGCTGCAGGATGACCTCCCGACCCATGCAGGGTAAGTGTCACGAGAAAGAACAAAAACAGCTTGTTCCAAGATTAGTGGGTTCATGATTAATCTTAAAGTCCAAATTGGTTTCGATTGTTAATGGGGGATGAATCAGAAAAAAAATGTAGTACGTTACACAGCTTTGTGAGTGCTCATTAAGTGATACGTTCTTACAAAACTTACAGTAACCATCGCCTATAGGGTGGGGGTGGGATGTGATTGGTGCTTAGATAAAGTATTTATAGTAGTTGCTTCAGTTTAACACCGGAGTCCAACGCGAAGTTAATGTAACACATGACTCCACCATAGGGCAATTGATGAGTGGCAAAGTAGGTGCAGCGTAGATTACGAGTAGGTTTAACGCAGATTCAGAGTATATTTAACGTGGATTTCGAGTAATTCCAACGTAGGTTCCGAGTAGTTTCCACATAGATACAGAGTAGATTTAACATAGATACAGAGTAGATATAACATAGATACAGAGAAGGATTAACGCGTAGATACTGAGTAGGTTTAACGTAGAATTGGTAGGGGGGAGCAAAGGTTCCAGGCAACAGAGGGGCCTCAAGAGGGTCTCACAGTTCCCCGAGAGGGTCCCTAAGGGTGTCAAGAGTGCCTCAAAGTGCCCCAGAAGGGTCCAAGTGGGTCCCCCCAAATCCTCCTGGTCTTCCGAGTCCCACAAGTTCCCGAAACCCTGGGTCCCCCAAGTCCCGCGGGTCCCATGAGTACCCCCCTTCCCTGGGTCACCTTGCCTCAACCCACCTCGATATATATAATGGTAACCAATGCAAAATTTATCATCATAAAAAAGGGTAAAGATAGATAATAGAGCCCACGAAATACGAAATACTAAAACAAAGTGTTAATGATGTATAAAATGAATTATCATCCATCCACCTCAATGCTTAGATAAAAAGGCTCATGTTCACCGGAGCTATAATCATCCATCCACCCCAATGCTTAGATAAAGAGGCTCATGTTCACCGGAGCTGCGACGCGAGCCTCACCAGCATAGGCTACATCGAGGTGGTGGTCACTAGCGAGTGAAGAAGGGCTGAAAATGTAATACCTCATGTAAGACTAACATACCAGCCACAGTATCGTGGGGGCGCATAAAGCAAAAACTCTTTTGCATTTAGTATATACTCGTATGAGAATTACGGTAACGATGCAAACAATGCTAAGTGGTTGACCATGAGATGCAGGTCCCAGGTCCCACAGATGTTCGGGAACAAGAGGACTGGCCGTCAAACGTTCGGTCGTGTGTACTTAGCAAACAGTACTCACTAAACATGTTAACACTAAAGTTTGTAATGAATAGTTTACGACAGGAGAGATCAGAAAATAAAGACCTAAAGAGTGTTGCTGCAAGTGAGCGCAAGCTTAGCTTAGCGTATTCCCTCTACTTCCGATGGCGTCAGGGACATGCATCAAGTATTATACAAGTGCGTGGGTCAGCAACCTAGTTGCTTGCAGATGAATTGTTATGGGATGAGCTTCTAAACGCATCCCCTATTAACCCTCTTAGAGCCTGTGCATTGCTGGTGACGTCGAAGACAATCATCTAAGCCTACAAATGTTGGTCTGGCCTGGGTTTAGGTCACATGGACGAGACCAGTCATGATATAACTTTTGGTTTGATTTGAGCCTCATTTCCACAAGAGCCTCAACGTGAGTCATAATAGGCTCCCGTAGGGCGCAACCGTCGTTCATTCAGGTAAGTTCGCACGGCCTCGCGCGCGAAAATATTAGTCCTGTCAAGATGAAGTCAGTACATATTTCAATTGTGGCATATTCGCGTACTAGCGCGTACGAGAAAGTGAAGAGTTAACGCGTATCTTCGTAAAATGTGGTGTTATTTCTGTGCTTGATGGAATGGAGAGAACACCTCACTGGCACACGTGTTTGGGGTTTAGACAGCTTCGTATGGTCCGGTGTGTTTTCTGAAAGCGATAAGCTTTTTAAGGTAGGTTGGGTCCGTGAGTAGGCTTTGCAGGTTGCGCGGGAGATTTAGGAACGCTCGTCGGGCTGCCGCGAGTGCGTTGCAATCTATCAGTAAAAGATTTATGCTGATAGCCACTTGGTGGCAACAGGGGCAAGGTGGCACGTTTGGTTTCATGTCGACATCCGTCAGGTGGTTGTGAGTAATCCACGTGTGTCCCGTGCACAAGCAGTTGATGAACACTTGGTCCTTTCTGTTGGTGAACTTTGTTGCCCATTTTCCGACTGAGGGTTTGACCAGGAGCATTTTTGTCTACTCTTTTGCCACATTTCATCCCATCGGAATGTTATATGGCAGTGGATAATAGGGAACCAGTCCCGGTAATGTAATGCGAAAAATTGTTCTTGCTTGAGTAGATGCCAGTTTAGCAAGCGAGTCCGCAAGTTCGTTTCCTCTTATTTCCGCGCGCCCGGGGATCCAGCAGAATTCCACAGCCTGACCCGTCTCGGTCATCACAAATAGTTCGTGCTGCATTTTACGTAGAACTGGATGTTCGTAGTGCAGTGTTTTAAGCTGGGTGAAGACACTCAGACTGTCTGAGAATACGACGTATTTGGGAAAGCGATGTGTTTTTGCAATAGAGATGGCTAGTTCGAGTGCGCGAAGCACCGCAAAGAACACGGAGGCCTCTTGTGGGAGGGTGGCCGAGAGTGGGGTGTGCCCGCACACAGCGGCGCCTCCCACTCCGTCTGCGGTTTTGGGGTCGTCAGTGTATATGTGGCGGTGCTCTAAATATTCTCCCTCGAGTAGTCTTAGGAATTTCTGCCGGTACGCGTTGGTTGGAGAAGTGGCTTTAGGGTACATTGCAGGTCTGGTTGACACGGTGGTGGGTTGATCATCCATGTTGGTGTGTTAATTTGAAGGATTCGGTAGGAAAATGAAGGCTTAATAGCTTTACGCTTGATATTGAGCGAGGTCAGCAGGTTATCCACACGTAGGGAAAACGGTGAGCATATATTTTTTAGTCGCAAAAAGGCGCTTATCGGATATGTTGGTGATGTGGCTGATTCCTGGGTTGTTGATAAGACTTCTAGTCTTAAAATAGTATTGTAGTGAAAGTTTGTCTCGCCCGGGCGGAAGTGAAAGTTCGTTAGCGAGCACATTAAGGGATTCGATTGGGGTGGAGCGGAACGCGCCGGTTGTGATACGCAAAGCATTGTTTGCGATGGTCGAGAGAAGGTCGTGAGTAGTTTTGGCTGCAGATCCGTAGACAACGGCTCTGTAGTCCATGTGCGATCGTATTATTGCTCTGAACAGCGTCATTCCGGAAGCGGAAGCACACGAAACGGTTACGGGTTCTCTGGCCTCTAGCCTCTTCATCAGCTCCTCCAGTCGGGCATTCATAGTTGCAAAAAGGTTCTCGAGTTTAGTGAGGCGTTCGCCGACTTCACTGGAGGGCGCCGGACAGTCCTCTTTCCCCAGCTCGAGAAGGCCTATCATTTTGCATATCTTACCAAGGGTATTCTGTATTCCGGTTATATTCGCATCCAGCTTCGAGACGCGTTCATTTGTGTCGTCGGTTACGACCTGAGTCAGGTCTCCTGTCGATGAGAAACTTCTTAGTAGCTCGTCTTTCTTTCTTACAGACTTGTTTGAGTGCGACGCTCTGGAGGGGCCGTCAGCCCCTCTCCGATAAGGCATGGTCCTGTCCATAGTTTGGTCCCCGGCTTCTACCCGGGGTTCTCGGTAATGAAGGTGGGGCCTCCTTTACTTTTATTTCTGTTGTATATACGAATATATACACTAACTTAATTGCTGCTAAAACTAACCTGAAATATATACTTTTTGAACCGATTTTAGTTTTTTGCACTCTTTTTTTTACCGATTTTTTTGTTTTTGTTTTTTATTTCAATTGGTTTCGATTCTAAATTCACAAACCCAGGTGTCAGTGGGGGGGCTCACCTTTTTGTGCACCAAGAGGGGGATGTAGCTACAAACTGAATGGGGGGATGGTGGAGGGATCTTCTAACTCAAAACGTATTTACACAAAGGGACAAATTAATATTGGTGGATAACGAGGACACCACGGGAAGGCGGGTGAGCCTGGGATATCCCCAGGGGGCATCCTTCTGAGGTGCCTTATTGCTCTCGCTCTAAAGAGATGATAGTCGATCTCTCCAATTTAGCGATATTCGGCTTAGAGCGGTGACCGGCTCTTATTTTGATACAGTAAAAAAAAATTCTATACACTGGAAACTTGTAAAACTTTGGAGCTTAGACGCGAAGAACAGTAGGCGATGGTGTTTTCGTACTCACTGGTCACTCATTGGTTACGATACTGCCTCTGCGCAAAGCTGATTGTGTTGGTGAGGTGTTGGTGCTGCCTTGCTGACCTGTTCTTGCCCGTAATCGGTCAAAGGCATGGCATCAATACAAGGAGGTCAGGAAGGTAGAGAGCCGCAACTCGGCCATTGCTTTTGAGAAGCTACACACAATGAGTGACCTGAATAGGAACTACATACATTTTCCATTGATTTCCGAAAAAAAAATGAATCAAATTAAATAGACAGACCTAATAGCCATGAGCTGTTCCATGCTTACATCAAAACAAAAATATTCGTCGCCCAGCTATTGGTCCTCTCCGCCTGCCGGGGGGGTAAGGTGATGCAGAATTCTGGCGTGATGTGTGAAGTCTTTGCTGACTCTTTTTCGTGAGTTTTAGTCAGTGCAGCTCCTCCCTACCCAGCCACTTTCCAGTTATTTGAAGGAAGTTTGTCAGATGTTGATTTCTCTTGGGTGGGAGTCGAGCGTATTCTCTTGATCACAGTTTCAGAATGGGACCAGATGGTCTTCACCCGCATCTGCTGAGGAGCTGTACTGATGAGCTCTCCTTCCCTCTTTGTTTCATTTTCATAAATAAATGATGGCAGGAACAGTCCCTCAGGTGTGGAGCAAATCGATAGCTGTTCCAAAATTCAAGGCTCAGTCCCACCCTATTCCCCTGAATTACAGACCAGTAGCTGACATCGGTTTGCTGCAAATCAATGAAAATGGTTGTATCTCGCTTGGCTGAGTAACTTGAGAGCAACAATATTCTGTCATCTCACCAGTATGATTTTCGGAGTAACCGTAGCACCGAGGACCAGTGTTGACCTACGGTGATTAGATTTTGATTTAAGCCTCTTTTTCACAGAAGCCTCAACGTGAGTCATAACAGGCTCCCCCGTAGGGCTCTACGATCATGTATTCCAGTAGGCTCGCACGCCCAGGCATGCAAGAAAAACAACGTTGTCAATGTTAGAACATTTTGAAGATTTCAGTCGTGTCGACGCACGCTGGTGCGCACAAGAAAAATGTTCAGACGAAACGGATTTCCGCTTACCATCATTTAGAACTTCAGGAGAAATGAGAAAGCACGCCAGTGCGCACAAGTAGCATCGTCGAGATTAGTACAAGGTTTATGGCTACACGGGCAAAGTCAGCTCAGACAGCAACGAAACAAAATGTTTACAGCTACGCGGTCTAGTTGTTTTAGTACAATTTATTCATTCAGGTAAGATAAAGACTCAGGCGAAACGAATATCCGCCTCCAACCCCTCAGAACCCTCATGAGTACCATGTGCGCACGCCAGTGCGCACATTTAGCATCGTTGAAACTGGTACAAGGTCATTGGCTTCACGAATAAGATCAACTACAACCGCAACGCACCACAAGGTTATTAATTACGCGGTAAAGGTCAACAACAGAGATAACATATGGGCTGCGCACGCGCGAGCGAGCACTGACTCAAAAAACATTTAATTACAAAATCACAAACAGGAACTCCTGCACAAATACACCAGCATTATTATACATGACGAAATTGTGGATCGTGAAGAAGAAAGTAAGGGCAGGTTCGTAATGGGCAGAAAAACTTCTCAGATTAATGATTTTGCACTTATTTTTTAAGAGGTGGGGATAGGGTGGGGGGGGGCATAGGTCACTTGGATCCCAAAACAGCCTGATGAATCTCGGAGGGTAACCCGAGTCTCCCGGGCCTTCCTGAGCTCCCCGGGTACCCCGAGACCCCTCGTCTCAGCTCATCTCGGCTCGTCTCGAATCATTCCGGCCTGTCTCCGCTCGTCGTGACCAGCTCGACACCGTCAACATGTTTCGATTGAACTCGACGCACCTCGACCAGCCTCGACGTGGCTCTTCCCCTCTGCGCTAGTAATCATGTGGACTGTAATAACAGAAATTTTCACTCAGCATTTTAGGGTGGGAGTGGGGTGGCAAAGGTACCTCGGGTCCCTAAAGAGCCCGACGAATCCTGGAGGGTAACTCAATTCCCCCGGGTCCCTCAAGCTCCCCGGGTCCCCTCGTCTCAGCTCAGCTCGGCTTGTCTCGAATCATTACGACCAGACTCGGCTCGTCGCGACCAACTCAACTCGCCTCAACATGTTTCGACTGATCTTGACGCACCGTGAACAGCCTCGACGCAACCCTCGCCCTCTGTGCCAGTAATCCGCAGACCGTAATAATTAATCGTTCGACTCAAGCATCTCACATATATACATTTTTCTGTGTATAGGTTTTACAGCGTGGGGCGAAGGAAGCAAGGGTCCCAGGGTTCAGAGTGGCTTCAAGCGGGTCCCAAAGGGTCTCAAGGGTGTCCCAAAGAGCACCGGAAGGGTTCTAGTGGGTCCTCCTAAATCCTCCTGGTCTTCCAAGTCCCCCGAGTTCCCGAAACCCCCGAGTCCCACGAGTACACCCCATTCCTGGGTCAACTGGTCTCAACCAGCCTCGGTTCGTCTAGACTCGTCGCCTCGCCAGTCGACTCGTCTCCAATCGCCTCAACCTACCTCGACTCGCCTCGTCTCCTCCATGCAGTGTCATTCAAGACTTTCACTCTCTGAGATCAACATCAACATTATTTCACCATTTAGTCATCAAAACGCCTAGCTGTGCACGGACATTTATTAGGCGCCCGGGAGAGCGCAAATTCTCCCACCGTAGGTTGGACCAGACTAACTAACACACCGCATAATCCACATAGGGTCCCTGCGGGCGTCTAACGATACATAATTATATAACTAATCCAAAATTGATCACCATGAAAAAAGAGCACAGATAAATAATAGAGCCCACGAAATAAAACATAATAAGATACTAAAATAAAATGTTAATGATCTATAGAATGGATAATCCATCCACCCCAAACCTGCGGTGATGTTGGGAGGTGGTTTGATGATGGATACACTGTGAATATCATAATATTTAAATATTCAAAAGCATTTGATGTTTTGAGTCATGGTGTGCTCTCGTCTAAGCTGGAATCTTTGGGTGTTTGTAGTTCATTGTTGCCCTGGATCTCTGCATTTCTCTCTGGCAGAGTAATGAGTGTTTTGTGAGTGACAGATTAAGCAGACCAGTTGTTGTTGTTGTTGTTGTTGTTGCTAGCCCCGGTCCCCACCTGCGGTAGTGGATACTGCGCCAGTGCACCGCCCGAAACCCTCAATACCCACCGACACCCGTGTGTTGAGACAAAGGGAGGTGGGAGACGAGAAATGGGTGCCGGCTTAGTGGTGGGGTAGAGTGTTTTTGTTGCTATCTGAATCAACTTTGTGTGTTGTGTGGCAGGTAACAAATGGCCAACCGTGCAGCATAATTTTAATTGTGGACACCATAACATTGAAACTTGCAGTATGTTATGTCCCTCAGACACACTGCAACGCACCAACCAGATACGTGAAGGGATAACCTCATGTAGAACAGGAATATTTTGTAGGGGAGAAATGATCAGGATTGTTCAATTGTCCATGAAAAACAAAGCAGTGTATATGACGTGGCTCTGGTGTCTTGGAACTGTTGGTGTGCCAAAAGGTCGAGCAGCGCACAGGCTGCGTCCACATCAACACCGCAGGGATGGCGCACAAGGCGCAATCCCCACCGGCAAGGATATGAAACAGGGTGGGTTGAGGGACGACTTTCGCCGGAACGCCGCCGCCACCGCAGACAAGGCATTTTGATGGAGTTGGCCGCCTGACTCGTGTAGGCTCCCTCGTGGGCGGCGAGCAGACCAGTTGATGTGACTATTGTTGTTCCTCAAGGCTCTATCCTTGGATCACTGATGTTCTTGATCTCCATTAATCACGTCTCTAGTAGCCTTGCATGCAAATGCAAGGCATTTGCAGATGATTACAAGTTGTCGCTGGGATACTCACAGAAGGACACTGAACTTGCTGTTCAGCGTGTCCCAGTCACTTCAAAGTGGGTTGAATTCAGTTAAATCTGTTTCAAGGTCCTGGAATCTGGGATAGAATCCAGACAAGTGTGTTGTGTTGCACTTTCATTGAGGTCGCATTGATTTTGATACCCTGGTTCCCATTAATCAGAACTTCCGCAAGGTAGAACATCAAAATTTATCAGTGCACATAGAGACTTGGGTGTCTGTGTGGATACAAGTCTCAGATTTCACAATCATATTCGTGTGGTGGCTGAACTGTTTATTGAGATCAACTGTCTGCAGGTCAATGGAGTTTATGTTGCCCTTATACGTTGCGCATATTCGCCCAATCATAGAGTATGTATCCTACGTTTGGAACACCGAATATTGTGGGGACTGCAGCCTGCTTGAATCTATTCAGAGAAGATGGATCAGAAATATTGATGGGTTTTCATATGTGGACTATGGTAGTTGTTTGAGTAAACTGGATTTGTTTTCTGTTAAGGGTCGGCTTCTGGGGGCAGACCTGTTAAATCCAGGAAGATTTTGCTTGGTAAATCAGAGGATTTGCTAAACATGTTTTCACTGGCTCTGAGAGTTGAAACTAGGGGTCATTTGCTGAAGTTGGTGGTTCCTTTTTGCTCTACTGATGCCTGCAGTAGGTTCCTCAGTGTGAGATGGGTTGGTATATGGAGTGGCTTGCCTGCTGATGTTGTGCTGCTGATATTACTTGCTATAAGCAAGTTCTTGCTGAGCTGATGTATGATGAATTTATAGATTTTGTCCAAGCAGATTAATTTAAATCTGTATGTGGTAATGTATGCCCGTGTGTGTATATATATATATATTTTTTTTGTCTTGTGACAAACAATTGCTGTATGATCAGTTGCCTGAAGCACAGATTTCCAGATTTTTCTGTATCATTGCTCTGCCTTGCTTTCGGGGTTCTGGAGTGCTGTGGCATTTGTGCCTCCTGTCTTGCTCTGCACTCTGGCTTCCCCTGGGGTGTTCAGCGGTCTTGAGGCCAACGAGGTGAGCAACCACCTGCCCCTTCTCTTTCGACAAGTCCCCCACCCCTTTAAAGGTAGGCCAGATGGGTGACTGGGTTCGAACGAGCCGAAGACAAGTCGTTTAGGGAGTCAAAGTCAAGTAAAAGAAGGCAAGGCTTAGCCCAACCCATTTCACTCTTACTGCAACATCAGGCGATGGAAATTCTATTGCTAACTATTTACTTCCCGGACTTAACAACTATGAAACAAAAAAATGTTACCTTGACAGAGTAACTCACAATAACTTTGTGCTTCATGAGTTTCAGCCACTCACCTAGATTAGGGCACAGCTCACAAGGGGGGTTTCTGACCCCTGCTTTGCACGCATCACAGAACCAAGGCTCCGTGGAGCACGAGGACACTGTGGACGACACCGACACCGTGTCGCTGACGCCATAGCAGCCCTCGTGGACGCTCACGTGACACCAGCCGTCGCACGTCACGATTTCGTTGGTGTCATCAGAGTTATCGCCAAGACAGACGGCGCACACCAAGATCTGGGGTCGTCCATTGTCCTGAGGAGATGATCAAATATTCATGTTGTAGCTAACCCATGTTCTACTCACAAATGCATGAACACTCTCGTGTATAGGGCTAAAAAACTAGAGAATTTGCACATAGGTATTGGTAGAAGAAAATTAAGTTGTGTACACAGAAGATAAGAAAAACCAACAAAACCTTAATTGCTCTGCTTTTCCATCGCTGGATGGCAAGCAAAGTCAGCTACATAGATTAGTTGACTGTATTAGTGATTTTATTTACTAGTGCACAAAATCCATGACTTTCTTCAGCACTAAAAATGTGAAAAATTTGCATGCAGGCCACATGCAGAGCTGCAACTTTTTAGGATACAGGGGCCACGTCATTCCCGCACAGATCTAACTCAGAGTGCTGTGGTCAATTATTTTAATGCTGCTAACTTAGATGGATATGAATAATTGGAAAAATGCAGAATTTGCTACCATAGAGTACAATCTAGATGACACATAAACAAGATGTGGAAGTGGTACAAAAGGAAGAGCAGAACTTGGATGTGTTTAGCCACACTCTGCTATGTCCAGTTGAACAAGCAGTACACAGCTCATTCTTGGTATAGCTAGCTACCTTCTGACTGACGAGCTGCTGTTTCTGCCGTGCCCTCTCCAGCAACTCTGTAACAGAGAGAGTGTGGTCGTCCCTCCTCATGGGACCTGTGGATCCAGCATCACTGTCCTCATCATCCTCTTCACCCTCCCCGGAGCTGCTGCTGCCGCCATCCTCAGCATCAGGATCGCTGTTGATGGAGATGTCATCATCTTCGTTAAGCTTTGCTTCGTCTACATTGAAGTCGCTGTCATCGCTGCTGTCGCCCATTTCCAGCTGGGCAAGATCAATGAGGGCGGCTTTTGAGGCCTTCACCTTGCGCTTGCCAGGTTCTCGGTCAACTGAAAACCAAATAAAATGTCACAGCATTTAAATACCCAACACAGAAATTATTTGGTTAATTTTCTACTTGACTTTCAATACATATCTTCTTGATATACTAAAGTAGCTTTTGTGAAAAAAAAATTGTTGGTATGGAATTGCCTTGGTAGTGACAAAGTCTTGATAGTAACGAGGACTTGATATATCAAGCCTTGGTAGTGACAGAGTCTTGGTAGTGACAAAGTCTTGGTGGAGAAAAAGACTCTGTAGTAGAATAGGTAGTCTTGCTGGTGGAATAGTTTTGGTGGTGGAATAGTTTTGGTGGTGGAATAGTTTTGGTGGTGGAATAGTTTGGGTGGTGGAATAGTTTGGGTGGTGGAATAGTTTGGGTGGTGGAATAGTTTGGGTGGTGGAATAGTTTGGGTGGTGGAATAGTTTTGGTGGTGGAATAGTTTGGGTGGTGGAATAGTTTGGGTGGTGGAATAGTTTTGGGGGTGGAATAGTTTTGG
>SDVV010008663.1:0-17098 GCA_016164225.1 Gammarus roeselii | reverse complement strand
GACATGGTGTTTCACACAGTTTGCCAGCTCTTGTGGGGAGACATGGTGTTTCACACAGTTTGCCAGCTCTTGTGGGGAGACATGGTGTTTCACACAGTTTGCCAGCTCTTGTGTGGGAGACATGGTGTTTCACACAGTTTGCCAGCTCTTGTGGGGAGACATGGTGTTTCACACAGTTTGCCAGCCCTAGTGCATGGTGTTTCACACAGTTTGCCAGCCCTAGTGGGGAGACATGGTGTTTCACACAGTTTGCCAGCCCTAGTGGGGAGACATGGTGTTTCACACAGTTTGCCAGCCCTAGTGGGGAGACATGGTGTTTCACACAGTTTGCTAGTTCTAGTGGGAAGACCTTTCCGCAATTGATGAACTTTAGGACTGTGCTGATTTTTTTGTTTGTACTTTCTGAACTTTTAGAACTTGTTGAACTTTCTAGACTTTTCGGCCTATGCTGAGCTTTCTGAAATAACTGACCTTGCTGAGCTGGCGTAAAATATTGCTGAAATGACATAAAATCTTGTTGAATTGGCTTAAAATATTGAACTTGGCATGGTAAACTTACCGACCTTTTTGCCCTTCTCGAATTCGTTGGCTTTTTTGGATATCCGGATCTTGATTTTATTTTAAGGAAGCTGCGATTTTCAATTAGAAACCCATCAGGAGATCCTGTTAACAATGAGTTTATTTATTATTCATCTATTCCACCTTTCTTTTGGAGCATCGCCTTCATTTGGTGTTCTCAGGATCCTCTTCACTGCTGAATTGTTTAAATTAATTTCGAACTCTGTGCTGATGTTTCCATATTTTCGAAAGTCCAATTCGAGTTGCGCCTTTCTGCTGTCTTTGGTTATTCACGTGGCAAGGTCCTCCTTCAAACTGGTAGACGAACTAAGTTACACGAAATTCAAACAGGCTAACGAATTAAGCTACACCAGCTTTTTGGCAAGTGCTTTAATTTTTCCAGACATCCAAAAAAAAACTTTTCCTATACAAGAACCTCCCCCCCTTCCATTCCCCAGCTCTTCCTTGCACGTCTCTGACTACTTAGCCACTACCCAGTGTTGAGACAAATCAACGCATCTAAATACTTTTTTCAATTACTTAGCCCATATTCATCTGTGAGTCTTGGACAAAAGTAATTGAACAATGTATGTCGATACAGTATCGTACCCAACACTGCTCATGTCGTCGGATTGAGTCCCCTCTGATCTTTACCCTCGCAAAGGACCAACGTCGCCTCTATCTCCTGGGCCTGACTTTGAAGCCTCGGTGTCGTCACTCTAGTGATCAAGAGCGACCAATAAGAGAACAGGAATGTGATCATTGGGCGTCTGCTATTTCCTCTCCTCTTTATGTCTCGTTGACAACTTTATTTACGTCACCGAGGCTGAACCCAGAGTCAGATATGAAGGAGACGTTGAGAGTTCTCCCTCAGCTTCCTTCCATTGTTGGGAAGGAGCAGTATCTGGAAACATGTTGCGGGTATTTTGTATTAAACTCAGAAATCGGACCAAGTAAATGGAATTATGTAACTAGATACTGCATCTTGCTTGACGCGGACTACTACCCCCGTATTACCCTCTGATCATTACCCTCACCGCAGCCGTTGATGCATATGCACTGTTGAGGATGTGTCGGCATTCTCCGTAGTAGACCACGCCACCCACGAACGCTTCATTAGTCTCTGTTTAGGTTCCTTTTCAATTTAGGAAGTTTGCTTATCAATATACTCGCCAACTAGATATGCCATCGGAAACCATTTTTTCCTATTAATATATACTTTTTATCAATACTCTAGTGGAACTTGTTTGTTAAATTAAAAAAATCTAACTTGGAATGAGCATTTATCGAAATTGTACGTGAAAACAATTTTTTCTTCTTCAGAGTTGACCATATTTTCGAAGCCTTAAATAATCAATAAACGTTATTGTATTGATTCGTATATTCTCTACACCCGAAAGCATGTTTCAAATATCCGACAATAAAACTGACGTATTTTTGAAATGCTTGAAATAGTTTGGTTTGAGTTTGTAACATAAGTTTGTCTCACTCCAATTGCATTTTTTGACCGAATGTATCGATCATGTGAGGGTTTGTACAGGTACTCGTACAGGTACTCGTACAGGTACGGTCATCACATGACACCATACCTTGGTTGTTGCTCAAAAAATAGCCTTGTGGTATCTATCTGTGCTGCAACCAACTTCTAGGTGTGTTTATGTGTTTTGAAAACAAATTTTCTTGCATAGTTCGAAGTTGATGGTCGCAGGTTATATGGGAACTGCATACATATATTTCTGTATATCAACAGCGCTATGCGACGTGTGTGAATCTTTGATTATTGCAACGTTTTCTGTGTAAACATTTTGGTCTTTTGTTGCAAGGATGTTTCATGTGAAAGTTTCTTCACATCTCGTTACATTATATGCATTCGTTGCCCATTATATGCATTCGTTGCCTATTATATGCATTTGTTGCCTATTATATGCATTCGTTGCCTATTATATGCATTCGTTGCCTATTATATGCATTCGTTGCCTATTATATGCATTCGTTGCCTATTATATGCATTCGTTGCCTATTATATGCATTCGTTGCCTATTATATGCATTCGTTGCCTATTATATGCATTCGTTGCCTATTATATGCATTCGTTGCCTATTATATGCATTCGTTGCCTTTTATATGCAGTCGTTGCCTATTATATGCATTTGTTGCCTTTTATATGCAGTGGTGGCCTATTATATGCATTCGTTGCCTATTAACTCGTTGAATAGTATTCCTACGTATTACCGAATGTAATTACGTCTACGGAAATAGTGAACTGTCTTACACACAGATTTTTCACAATGCATGAGTCATGATCAGTTCCGTAATGTTTCGTTCATCGAGAAATGAACGTTAGGCGTCCCAATAACCGCACGTCCTGTCATGTTTAGTCACGATAATTGGCTAAGATTGGATGATACGAAATAAAACAATTTGGCGTATGTTAAACCATAAAGACTCCGCTCTATCATCTTAATTGGTGTCTACGTATTAAATCTAAACTTACTCATCCTGCTGTAACAAAAAACTATAATGATCTCAGAAATTTATTCTCAAAACTAAACCCAAAAAATGTACTGAATCAATTTGTTTCACAATTCAAGGACGCTTTGCGTGTTAATTTCTCCCCCCGTCACCGTTACATTAGCCATGCTCAAACCCAACCCTGGACAATGATCGCTCCTCGGCGAGATGCATCCACGAGTACCGGCACCCAAAACTGACTCATCAATTCCATTTATTCGGTGTTTCCAATCATAAGAGTTACAATTCGGTATTTATTTATCTTCTTCTGTAAATTTAATGACATTATTCGGTATTTCTTATGACAATAAAATACCGTGATTTTCACATCAGTTTTCGAAGCAGATAAATACAATCTGTATGTAGTGTAGACACTGACACTGGAAGTATTTTTTTTTTGCCTGAAACGTCAGCTTTTGGTGGCATTTGTACACGTAATGCATAGAGTCTATGAATGGGAGGTACATGCCTTGGTTTCGTTATTACTGTATCTATACACAGCACGCCGGAACGCATTAGTCTCAAAGCAAACATTGTTATCTTCTTTCTTGACGGAAATGTTAAAAAAATAGAGCGTTACCTATTAGCGTTAATAAATAAAAGAATATATGCAAGTGATCCTAATTATTAGTAAATAATTACCCTTTCTTTCAGGATTAGTCTAGAGCTTTCTGAGGTCTTAAATATTTTTATTACTGCACATGAAGAAAATATGAAGGTGATGATGTGATAGGTCTACCGGTGATGTGTTCATTTCAACATTGAGGTGTTGATGTGTTAGGTCTACGGCTAATGTGTTCATTTCATCATTAAGGTGATGATGTGTTAGGTCTACCGGTGATGTGTTCATTTCATCATTAAGGTGATGATGTGTTAGGTCTACCGGTGATAGTGTTCATTTTATCGTTCAACGTCCTAAAACCTAACCTAACCTTTCTTCCCACGACCAATATGTTGCTTAGATCATCAAACTTCGTCTCCCTTCCAGGATGCATTATTCTCCAGGTTTACTGTCATTCACACAGAATTTTTCTGGGACTTTGTCATTCACTCAGAATTTTTCAGTGACTCTGTCATTCGAACATAATTTCTCTGGGACTCTGTCATTCTCACATGATTTTTCTGGGGCGCATTGAAGACACAATACCACTTGCAAAATTTCATATTATAAAATTTCTTCTTGTTTTATCTAGTGCACAGACATGTCCATTCCTAATTTCAACTCCAAGGCTCCGCAACATTCAACTAATTTTGTTTGAATTTGTTGTTCAAGTTCTCTAATCATCGATTTAATTAGGATGCTTTCTATCTATTCATAATTCTACGTTTGATCGCGAACGTCCTCCCATGTGTAGCTGCTACGGTTTCTTTCGTGTACAACTCCCCTCTCGGCAGTCACCGACTCCCCTCTTCGTACTCACCGACTCCATTAGTGGTATTCACCTACTCCCTTCTTGGTTGTAAGAAAATCCCCGTTTGGTAGTCACCAAATCCCTTCGTGGAAGTCACCTACTCTTCTCTTCGTAGTCACCAATTCCCCTAGTGGTAGTTACCAACTCCCCTCTTGATAGTTACCTACTCCCCTCTTCGTACGTTACCAACTCCCCTCTTGGTCTCACAGTCACCGACATGAACGTCGAGCTGGGGTCAAGCAGTACCAGCCTAGCTATGCCCGGGGGAGCAGATTCCCCTGCCAGCTCCCCTACCACGATCTCTGAGCCCCCCCGCTTCGGGAGGTTCTTGTCCGTAACGGGGGGTTATGGGGGTGCTTCACCGAGCGACGGTAATACTATAACTCCCAACCCCCCTTCCCCTCTGGCGGAGGGGTGTGACCCCATGAATTGTTGTCGGACGCGGAAAAAAAATCGCGGATTTATTTTTGTGAACCTAACAAATCTCGTCCTCCTCTCGCGTTCATTTAGCTATTATATTTTTTCCTTTCTCAAATAACTGCAAGACTATGATTATATGACTGACTACCTGCGTTCAACTAGTTAGTGAACATTTTCTGTTCGCGAGTGTTGGTTTTGATAATTTTATTCTCCTAAATTGCCGTGTTCATTTAGCTATCTAAGTTTTATTCTTACGTCGTGTTTCCCCTGCTGATGCAGAGTTTTCCTTCCAAAATTTGGGTGAACTCTCAAGATTAGGATGCCTAAATCTTCTCGTGTTTCATTTTTACAACTTTTTTTTTCTTGTAGAGCCACCAAAGGGGTTGTTCTTGTTTCTTTTTGGCTGTTAATAACATGAGTTTTTTCCCTTGTTAGATATGCGAATAAATAACACTGTCTCGTCGTCTAAATTATTACTAACTAACTATTACTAACGAGGAGAGTTGACACACAGGTTGAAAAAAATATCTCTTCAACTAATTGGAATACACGCGTGGATGAAATGTTGTGCGCTTAGATTGTATCGAACAAATCTAATTAGTTGAAACAAATGTTTGTGGGTATGAATAATTAAAATTCATTCATAATATGTCTATAAGACTCATCTATTATACAATTGACATGTTGAATAACCATCATGTCTGTTCAATTGTTGCTTCGTCTCCCCGTTCTTCTTCTAGTGACTCAATTCTTTGGTAGGTTTTCAAGGTCAGAATATAACAACAAATGTATTATGTCAATCATTTGATTTATCTCTGCATCACAAATGATAATTATTCCCCTCACAACAGGTTTATTAATAAAGTATCTAGATAATTTTGCTCCTGCGTAAGTATTGTTTTCTTAATTATGCCACCTAATTTAAACTAGACCTTATTTTTGATTTTGCGTTTTGTTTACGACATCCCGGCACCGAGATTGTATGTTTCAAAGTATGTACTTTACATATTTGCATTTACTCCAGACGTTTGGCCGTAAACATACCACCATAAAAACTTACCTAACTACTTACAATTTTTTTTTAAATAAAGTTTCAACAATAGCAAAAGAAATCGCCATTGAGTGGCCAACCTCCAGCGAAGAAACAAGCAATGCTTTTCAAGTCAACATTTCGACTTAATTTGTTACTTTCGGTACGGTAATATGCCTCGACAAATTTTTACCGAGTTTAAATCAAGAGTCAACACTAATATTGTTAGAATTATATGAATGTTTATTCGTTTACGATGGTTTTTGGTTAGTGTACCTATCGGATTCTACACGGCGGCCTTGTAACCTAAACTCGACAACCAAGACAGCAAGATCGGCAACACAACTCTTCGGTAACACGACATAAACAACTAATGGTTCAGGCTCCACCCTCCAAGTTTTGAAGACTGCCACCAGAGGGCACTATTCTCCGCCTCCTCATTTTTAACTGGTCTCTTTTTCCCTTTCTCATCACGGAAAACAAGTAGTTTTAGTGCCCGTGTGGGTGTAAATAATCTTGCATGTTCTTTATACCTAATTTCCACACCCTTGATTGTGTGCATGTTCAATTGATAAACGGCATCTTGCTAAATGTTATTGTAATGAACAATATTACTAATATCTTCAATGTTGTTGTTACTACTACTACTACTGCTGCATGTCATTGTCTGATATACGTGCGTTATTTGATTGTGATGATTGTTGTTGTCATTAGCTTATTGTGAGTGTGTACGTTTGTATATCTGTCTTTAGCTTAACCGTGACAAGGTGAGTTGGTTTCCACTACAACGAGCCCAGTATATATATATAACTTGATGGTCATCGTTGTTATGAACGTGGGAACACTAGCTTGCCAGTTGTCGGGATTATCTTGATATATCACGTTTTTTTTTAAATTATTTCATTAGGCTACAGGGACTTGTGATTTAATTATGGTTTGATTATATATTCTAGAATGTTCAAGTGCATCTATTTTATATTATAGGTTTGTTTGTATATTCACATATAATGAAATTTCTGTATATTTGTATGTATTTTCATTCATTTAAGGCGGCTGTACAGGCTGTGTTTCAATTAGTTGTCTTGATTTGATTTTACCCCAACGATTTTTTTTCCCGTAGCAACTCATGTGTATAGTTGAGCCAAAACCATCGCTTTATCACCCAGTGCTTTTAAATATATTGCAAAAGCAAGGAAAGCCCTCGGTTTGGATGGCGTTGCGACTGCGTGCCCGAAAAAGGGCGGAATAATAATTATCGAATGGTTGGTGTGGCTACTGAACATTTGTTTTGTGGCGGGCATGGTACCGATTGAGTGGCGCAGTGGAGATAAAAATGAATGCTGCAACTCAGGAGGTATCAGTTTGTTGTGTGTGGTCGGAAAATTGTATGGGAGAGTGCTGATCAAAAGGATTAGAGAATGTACGGATTGCGCAATTGGAGAGGAACAATCAAGCTTTAGGAGCGGTAGAGGGTGTACCGATCAGATTTTCGCAGTGAGACAGGTCTGTGAGAAGTGCCTTGCAAAGGGAAAGGATTTGTTCTGGGCCTTCGTGGATCTGTAAAAGGCATACGACAGGATTGACAGGGAAGATCTGTGGGAGGTCTTGCGTTTGTATGGAGTGGGTGAAAAACTATTGAAAGCGGTGGAGAGTTTCTATGCTGGCAGCCGAGCATGTGTCAGAGTGAGAAACGAGGTAAGTAATTGGTCCAGAGTGAAAGTGGAGCTGAGACAAGGCTGCGTGATGTCTCCTTGGCTGTTTAATCTATATGGACGGAGTGGTCAGGGAGGTGAACGCGAGTGTGCTGGGTCGTGGCTTGGAGCTGTTGGAAGCGAATGGTCGGAGTTGGTAGTTGAGCCAGTTGCTGTTTGCGGATGATACGGCGCTGGTGGCGGATTCAGAGGAGAAGCTATGTAGGCTAGTGTCTGAGTTTGGTAAAGTGTGTGAGAGGAGGAAGCTTCGAGTGAACGTGGGTAAAAGTAAAGTGATGAGATGCTCGAGGACTGTCGATGCGAGTAGAATTAGTGTCCTCCTAAATGGAGAGTTGTTGGAAGAAGTTCAGTGTTTCAAGTATCTGGGCTCCCATGTGGAGAAGACTGAACTAGTTGAAACTGAGGTGAAGTCGCGAGTGAATGAGGGGTGTGAAGTGTTGGGCGTTCTGACGAGCGTAATGAGCTGCAGGACGCTGGGGATGGAAGCAAAGAGAGGGCTGTATGAGGGTGTCGTTGTCCCAACTGTGCTGTACGGAGCTGAGACTTCGGGGGGTGAGAGTAAAGAAGAGAAGAAGGTTGAAAGTTTTCGAGATGAAAAGTTTGAGGAGCATGGCTGGAGTGTTGCTGAGAGACAGGTTCACTAACGACGTGGTTCGAATCAGAACGGGGATGGTGAAGAAGTTAAAGGACAGAGTTGATTCGTGTGTTCTGAGATGGTTCAAACACATGGTGAGGATGGATGAAGTGAGATTGGTGAAAAGCGTGTTGAGGGCAGAGGCGAGTGGACGTAGGCCTTGAGGGAAACCGAAGTTTGGGTGAATGGATGGTGTGAAGCAGGCAGGAAAGAAAGACGTGAGTGTGAAGGTTGCGAGAGAGCGTGCACTGGATAGGCGTGAGCGAAGAATGATTGTGAACGGATGAGTTTCGACGCTGCCCTGATGTGCTTTCCCGCCCTAGGCATATCGTTGAGAGACGGGATGGTCGCGGGCGGGGGGGTGGCACTCATGGCCCGAAGGGTTTGTTGCTGGGTTCCCGTCCGGACCCTTATGCGCAGAAGTGCTAAGGTGTGCAAGTGTGAGTGAATGAGGGTGTGAGGCGCGCCTTGCCGTCGGCCACCTCCCTTGCTGGGGGAGTGCGGCCTAGTGTCTGTATCTGTATCAAAAGCACAATAACCCAAATGTCGTGTTCATAAATTCATTAAACTTTAAAGGAGTTTTAAAACTTCTTCAACTACCGTTGCGGGTAAAAAAAAGTAATTGAAAAGAACACACAGCCCGTATGGCTACCGTCTTGTGTATTTTGTGTTGATTGGAAGCATTTGTTTGTATAAATCTAGCCACAAAACCATTGATCACGAACATAGTAATCCGTGTTTAGCTAATCAGATCGCCAATTACAGCTGTCTATGAAAGTACCATTCTTGTCACGTACATAACTGGGCTAGATACTGTAACTAATTACATTTACAGAGTATTTTGACCGATACTGACTCTCGGAACTTGGACACTGTAATGAAAAAAAAATGCTTCAGCGATGGTCATGTAGTTGCGGTCTGTATTGCAAGCTTAAACGGGTTAACTGTTCTATATTGGTTCTATGTGAACGCACCTTAGACACTCTGATTACAATCATCGCCGTGATAGAGATGATTCTAGCATGATTTACTTCGCCTGATCTCTAGATCCCAAATCAGTTCGTATAAGTTTTTCATTTATATCATCTTGATACAGATTCAAGTTATCAGCTGATGCGTCGTGTGTCTCAATGGCGCTACGCTTTTGTTTACACCTTGTCGTCTCTCATAAAAGAGCTACCAGCGCTTGGTAATAACATTAGCTGGCTTCCAAGACACAATGTGTCATATAATGAATCATGATAAACGCGGAAGAGGCACGGAAGCATTGCTCTGCTTTGAATTCAGTGTATTCTGTTTCTTTTCGATACCAGTTTTGCTTTGTTTTCTTGTAATCCATATCTCTGGCATTTTAGTTTAGCCTATTCCTACAAGCCATTTGCCTCTATTACGGAGCAAAGGAGCCATCTTGTCAAACCCATTTGCCTCTATTACCGAGCAAAGGAGCCATCTTGTCAAACCCATTTGCCTCTATTACGGAGCAAAGGAGCCATCTTGTCAAACCCATTTGCCTCTATTACCGAGCAAAGGAGCCATCTTGTCAAACCCATTTGCCCCTATTACCGAGCAAAGGAGCCATTTTGTCAAACACGCAGCAACATCATTGATATGCGCGTAACTACCACAATTTTTTTTAAATCGTCTGAGACTACATATATCCAGTCTTATACGTTTCCCTTTGACACTGCTCGCAAAATAAGTCTGGAATAAGGGAAAAATCCGTGTTTGTGAAAATGTTGCTCTGTTCGTGGCTTTGGAGGAAGTTCATTTTGTTACTTGATCTACAAGTAGAGTTTGATCCCTGTTCTGTGTAAAATTACGCTTATAGTTATTTTAAAAACAGAACTGAAGACTTCTTCTACAGTACTGCACCAGTTACATCCTACCCATCCTAGACCGCAGGCACTTTATTATTTCTAACGCTTTTTTCTGTTTTTTTTACCTTCTCCACCTTCCACTCCACCGTGAATCTTCTGTGGTTGATTGCGACTTCATCATCTCCTGCAACCCGCTGCCGTTGATGATCTAAAACAACCACCACCACCACCACCCAACGACCGCATCATCAAAAGCCCGTTGGTGGTTTGATTCCTGGATATCTACGTACCTACCTACCTATCGCGGCTCCTTGCCCACCTAAATGACTTCCTGTGGTTGATCAACCTCGAACGTGTGTCGGGTATGATTTCTCAACCTCAATGGTAACCCGCTGCGTTCCTATTGGTTCTAAATCACTATGGTAAACGTGACCATCTCCAACATGGATGATCAATAATTTTACGGTGGTCAAAACAACATCAACTCAAGCACACCCCAACGTGTGTGCTTAAGTGTAATATTGTCACGACTCCTAACTTTCTTGTACGGTGGGTGACAATAACTACCTCATTGTTCGTTAAACCTTGTGCACAACCCATCCGGGACCCAACACGCCACGCTCACCATCCAAATGCTTCTTTGTTTTATCTGAACCGCGTCACTCATCAAACTACCACCCTAACCTGATTCTCCCTTGAAACGTCTCACCCACTCGCCCGGCCGGCTGTTGCTTGACCATCTGTTTGTCACCGACCGTGGGTCAACCTCGACTTTGTCTGACTATCTTCTTGATATGATGTGGGATGTCCAGACATGGGAGATGTGCCTCGTGGGGTCTCGGGCTTCTTTAGGTCACTGTCCTTTGCAGGCTCCCAGCCTCCCCATGGGGCTCCCAACGAGGCTAACTTGGATACGTCCCCTTCGGGTACCTCCATCGCCAGAAACCAGAGCGGGGAAAGACTCGATGCCCAGGCGTCGTCTTCAACACTCGCAGCCAGTAGGGTAAGTAAAAAAATCACATTGTCTATTGGTTTATGCTTCGAAATTTGCTCATCGTTGAGTGTCTCAGACATGGTTGTAGCAAAGAAACGTTCTCGAGCTTCAGCCTTTTTAACCGCTTCGGCTGTAACACCGAAACGTTCTCATGTTTCTTAAACGAACTCTTGGCTGAAGCCTCCAAGCGTTTCCATTGTTTAGCCTCTTGAACATACTTGTTGGTGCGCTCTTTGAACAATCAGTTCATAAGTGGATTATCTTCTTTCGTTCAGTCACCTCTTGGTTGAATAATCACAAAGTTAACTAAGCTTACATGTTTACGAGCATTTGGCCGATTATAAATAGTACTCCGAGTGTAAACCTCCGGGTCACACTGGGACGTACTCCCAGTTCCAAACATTCGACAGTTTTTATTCGAAACGTTAACTTTTCGACCAAACGCAAGTTCATTTTGGGTAGTTTGTCGTCGGAACTGGAATGTGTTCGGTAGAGGACTCTTTGTACTCTGTTACGCTTTTTGTAGGCCGTCGTCGGAACTATGGAGTAATGCAGTAAGTTCAATGTGTTTTGCATATGACTCTTGTACTCGTTTATGATCAGTGTTGTTAAAGACTGAGTAAATACACCAATTTGTTAAAATAACGGGTACGGAAACATTATTGATGAACGAACTAAGCACCACAATGTTTCTATCACCGGCAAACCCCCCATTGCATGCTAATAATAGCAAAGAACTCGGTTAAATTACTCATGCTCGAGTTTTTCTATCGGCAGGGCAACACCAATTTCATGAGGAAGATCCCGCACGGCTCGGAAGCCTCCAACATCCTGGTCGGTGAAGTGAACTTCTTGAAGCGCCCCATCGCAGTGTTCATCCGTCTCACTGAAGCCACCTTCCTCGGAGACCTCACAGAGGTTCCTGTGCCCACCAGGTTCATCTTCATCCACATGGGGCCACAGGTACGTACGGTGCAATTAGTTAGCTGAAAGACAATCTACGTTTGTCTAACAGCCTCAGCTGGGACACAAATTATTTTACTTAGTGATTTTTTTTTCAGATGAACGGCATGTGTCGTGTATCATTTGAAAGTGGGCGGACCCTGATTCCAATCAAATTTATGTCTGTCTGTCCGCTGTAACGCTCGGACAAAAATCTCGACTCCTCCCACAGTTGCAGTGTTTTCATAAAATGCCACGCATCGTCTGAAAGATCGCGGGGAAAAATGGTTGACTTCGTTACGCTCGTATCCCTGTCGACTCGAATTAAACATTGTCTCCAGAACATTGACACGTGGGCTAGGAATCCTGGTCAATTCTATCCAATCTCGTCCCCAGAGCATTGACTGTTGGGCTATTAATCCTGGTCAATTTCATTTCCAGATCATTGACAGCTGGGCTAGAAATCATGGTCAATTCCATCTAATCTTGCCTCCAGATTATTGACCATAAAGCTAATAACTCTGGTCACAGTAATCTAATCTTTTTGTGTCCAGGGTGGCCTGTCCCACTTCCACGAGAACGGCCGTGCCATGGCCACGCTGTTCAGTGATGAAGTGTTCTCCGAGGTTGCCTACAAGGCTCAGAAGAACGAACACCTCTTGGCCGGCATGGACGAATTCCTCGACGCCGTGACGGTGTTGCCACCTGGAGAGTGGGATCCCTCCATAAGGTGAGAAATTCCTCGACGCCGTGACGGTGTTGCCACCTGGAGAGTGGGATCCCTCCATAAGGTGAGAAATTCCTCGTCGCCGTGACGGTGTTGCCACCTGGAGAGTGGGATTCCTCCATAAGGTGAGAAAAGCAGCTACTGATTTGCGGATATAATTTTTTGGTGGTGCAATGAAAGTCGATTTTACAAGGTACAAATGAATAACAATACATAGATGAGACGTCGTACGTTTTCGTCAGCGTGACTTGTTTAGATGACAACAGTTACTTCTTATAAATACTTAAAATTAACTTATATAAGCTATCAAAGAAGCTACGCCTTCAACGCAATAAGGATTTCCCTCTATAAGGTGAGACGAAAAACAATTACGCTTTCAATATGAAAGTGTGATCCCGCCCTTGCTACGCATTCAGTTGGTGCGTTCGAGAGAGCGCAAGCAACGTGAGGAAGCTGTTCACTGGTCAACTGCTCAGCGCCGAATTCCTTTGCCAACAGGAATATGGAGACACTAATCTCAATCATTTTATACAAAGTTCCAGACGCACAAGCACAAAGCCATTGCACGTGTTTCTGATCTTGATTGAATAAGACTGAGTGGGCCATCTATGAGATATTGTCGAAAATATGCATTCTCTCCCATGCTTGCTTCAGTAAGTGTACGCCCAGTGTGGTCACGGCAGAATAAGCGTTAAACGGACTTGTTAGTATTTGCCGTCAGCGTCGTTGATAGAGCTAACAGTAGCTGGTTGTCTCCGTCAGGTAAGAGTCTAAAAGATTCCAGGCTGCCTATTTGTTCAGTGTTCGATATTGAGGGCCTTCGCTGTTTCTTGGAAATATCTAACGAGAGTTCACGATCTATTTCTTTAGTTAGCTTGGTGATTTTGGGTACTGTCTATGCATAGTGAATTAGCTGATGAGTATATAAGTTTTGTTTCTTAACATGGTTATTAAACCAAGGTATTTTTTTTAAGTGTATGCAGTCAATCTGAATTGTTCAAGAGTGTGTGATGCCTAATCCATGTTTCGTGAAATTGAATGCCGTCACTTGCATCTGCTGAACCTCGGACTTAAACATGATGTCCATATCTCTATGCTTACAGAATAGAACCACCCGCCTTGATCCCATCTCAAGAACAAAGGAAGAAGCCGGCCGAGAAGAAGGTAGAAGTCGACGAGCAGGAGGAAGAGAGGAAGATGAGAGAATCTGCGGGGCTCGTACGTTCCGGTCGCTTATTCGGCGGTCTCGTTAACGACATCAAACGCAAAGCCCCTTGGTTTTGGAGTGACTTCAGAGATGGTATCTCCATGCAATCAGTGGCCACCTTCTTCTTCTTGTATTTTGCCTGCCTGACACCTATCATCACCTTTGGAGGACTTCTTGGAGAGGCCACCCACAACCGGATCGCTGCTATGGAATCTCTTGTTGCCGGCCTCATCTGTGGAGTCGTCTACGGTTTATTCTCTGGACAGCCATTGACCATCTTAGGTTCCACGGGTCCTGTTCTTGTGTTTGAAACGATTGTATTTGACTTCTGCAAGAGGATGGAGTGGGACTACCTTTCCTTCCGGTTGTGGATTGGTCTTTGGGTCGGACTGATCCTCATCGTCTTGGTGGCTGTCGACGCTTCCGCGATGGTGTGCTACATCACGCGATTCACCGAGGAAAACTTTGCCACCCTCATTGCATTCATCTTCATCTACAAGGCAGTGGAGAAAGTGGCTCTAATCGGATCAAAGTACCCGATGGAAACTCACGTAGACGACTACAAAGCTTGTATATGTGACCCGGGTGATGAGTGGCGAGACACGGTGTCCGGGGAAAACGTTACCATGGAGGACTGCCAAAAATCGTTCAATGGCACCATGGTTGGCCCTGGATGCGCTCACTACTACCCCGACGTGTTCCTCCTATCTCTGATCCTCTTCATTGGCACCTTTCTCATCTCCAAGACTCTCAAGGAGTTCAAATCTGCTTCCTTCTTCCCCACCAAGGTAGGGTATACCTCGCGCTAGAAATTCCAGTCAGTAATCTCACCCAAAAGGCACCACACTGCAGAGTGGGGCTGTGTCAATGACCGTCCACCCATCCCATATTATATTATCTCTATATTTTCAGCACGTACGTCAAAACTATCTATTACCTATAAACAGTTATGGTATGATATATGTACTCTCTAGTTGCTCACATCATGCAATATATCTTCTCTCGGAAACATTTGAAGATTTTCTTTGTCTGTTCCACCATCGCATTGAACAGTCGAGCTTCCGTACGGACTAATCACATTAAAATAATTTCACACCCTGACGAGCTATTTATTTTTTATTCACTTGAATCATTCCTTTCAGCTTAACGGTACTCTAGCGGGAACTTTAATTTCAGAATTTAGCATCATTAGGATTAATGTTTCCGAAAATATTCATTAATGGCGTATGACTTTTACACTTGGCTGTGTATTTTGATGTTGTTGCTCCAAAATAAGAAGATTTTCCCAACTTTATCTACATAACAAAAAAGAGTATGGACCTAAAGCAAACAATCCATAATCTGAAGAACACCATCCAGTGACCATCTTGATCAAAAGTCGTAATGGTAGTCTTAATTCATAACCAGTGTCAATGGTCCATTATCATAAATACTTCATTATCGTGTATACAAAAACATGCTAACTACCGTGTCCGATTTAGTTTCAGGGTGACGTGGGGTAGGTAGAAGTCATAGAGCGAAGGATGCCTATCCTCACCTTCTACAAGGCTGGCTTACGTTTGCCAAAGGTCAACCACCCAACACGTAGCTCCAAACACTGGCACTGCAACTGGGCATGCTCTTAGATCGGCCCCCGCACACCCAGTCCATAATAGTAGTCTAGTGTTAAAGTACTACAAGGACATAGACTATCAAGCGAATCTAATCTACTCGTTGATGGGTGCGATACTTTACCATACAACGCTAATCTAATCTTTATAGTCAGTGATGACTATAAAGTTTCAGATACAATGGTCGAAAAATGTAGCTAAATCTTGTATGATGTCAAACACTAATCATTGTCTATATTCTAACGGCACCCTTCCTCGTCAGGTGAGGACCTTCATCAGCGACTTCGCCGTCATCATCGCCATCCTGCTCATGGTCGGCCTTGACATGCTCTTCGGTATCCACACTCCCAAGCTCGAGGTCCCGGCTAAGTTTGAGCCCACCTGGGAAGGTCGTACTTGGTTCATCCCTCCCTTCAACGGTGAGTGGAACAAAGTTCTGGTTGTTTTTAAAAAGGCGGACTGAATTGGAGGAAGCCAGAATCACGCAGCAGCAAGTAATTAGAATTTAACTACCGATTCCGACCAGAGTTTTTTTTCTTTTCTTTCTGTATCTGTTGTCTGCCCAGGCTTTCCAGTCTTCCTTTTTGACGGTACATGCTTAGAGCGGAAACTGTGTGAAGGCAGTTACATGCATAACAACAGTAAAAGGTATTTATAATTAAAGGTATCGTGCATTGCATGAATACGCATCCTGTACTCCGCAGATAACCTCAGGTCACTCTAATCTATTCGCTGTACCCCACGCAGGCAACCCCTGGCCACTTCAATCCAATCATTGCACCCTCGCAGGCAACCCCTGGCCACTTCAATGAAATCATTGCCCCCTCGCAGGCAACCCCTGGCCACTTCAATCCAATCATTGCACCCTCGCAGGCAACCCCTGGCCACTTCAATGAAATCATTACACCCTTGCAGGCAACCCCTGGACACTTCAACCCAATCATTGCACCCTCGCAGGCAACCCCTTACCACTTCAACCCAATCATTGCATCCTCGCAGGCAACCCCTGGCCACTTCAATGAAACCATTGCACCATAGCAGGCAACCCCTGGCCACTTCAACCCAATCATTGCACCCTCGCAGACAACCCCTGGCCACTTCAATGAAATCATTGTACCCTCGCAGGCGACCCCTGGCCACTTCAACCCAATCATTGCACCCTTGCAGGCAAACCCTGGCCACTTCAATGAAATCATTGCACCATCGCAGGCAACCCCTGGCAACTTCAACCCAATCATTACACTCTCGCTGGCAACCCCTGGCCACTTCAATTAAATCATTGCACCATCGCAGGCAACCCCTGGCTACTTCAACCCAATCATTGCACCCTCGCAGGCAACCCCTGGCAACTTCAACCCAATCATTGCACCCTCGCTGGCAACCCCTGGCCACTTCAATGAAATCATTGCACCCTCGCAGGCAACCCCTGGCCACTTCAACCCAATCATTGCACCCTCGCAGGCAACCCCTGGCCACTTCAACCCAATCATTGCACCCTCGCAGGCAACCCCTGGCCACTTCAAT
>SDVV010008662.1:0-17099 GCA_016164225.1 Gammarus roeselii | reverse complement strand
CGGACATTACCAGGGAAGAGATGCAGGAGGCGGTGGAGGTGATGAAAGCAGGGAAAGCCCCTGGTTTGGATGGCGTTGCGACTGAGTGCCTGAAGAAGGGTGGAGTAACGATTGTCGAATGGTTGGCGAGGTTACTGAACTCGTGTTTTGTGGCAGGCGTGGTACCGAGTGAGTGGCGCAGTGCCTGCATTGTTCCGCTATATAAGAGCAAAGGAGATAAAAATGAATGCTGCAACTCGAGAGGTATCAGTCTGTTATGTGTGGTTGGTAAGTTGTACGGGAGAGTGCTGATCAAAAGGATTAGAGACTGTGCGGATTGCACTATTGGAGAGGAACAGTATGGCTTTAGGAGTGGTAGAGGGTGTACCGATCAGATTTTTGCAGTGAGACAGGTCTGTGAGAAGTACCTTGCCAAAGGAAAGGATGTGTTCTAGGCCTTCGTGGATCTGGAGAAGGCATACGACAGGATTGACAGGGAAGCGCTGTGTAGGGTGTCGCGTTTGTATGGAGTGGGCGTACATCTGTTGAAAGCGGTGCAGAGTTTCTATGCTGACAGCCGAGCATGTGTCACAGTGGGGAGTGAGGTGAATGATTGGTTTACAGTGAAAGTGGGACTGAGAGAAGGCTGCGTGATGTCTCCCTGGCTGTTCAACCTCTATATGGAAGGAGTGGTCAGGGAGGTGATCGCGAGTGTGCTGGGTCGTGACTTGGAACTGTTGGAAGCGAATGGGCGGAGTTGGCAGTTGAGCCAGTTGCTATTTGCTGATGATACGGCCCTGGTTGCGGATTCGGAGGAGAAGCTATGTAGGCTAGTGTCTGAGTTTGTTAGAGTGTGTGAAAGGAGGAAGCTTCGAGTGAACGTGGGTAAGAGTAAAGTAATGAGATGCTCGAGGACTGTCGATGCGAGCAAAATTAGTGTCACCCTAAATGGAGAGCTCATGGAGGAAGTTCAGTGTTCTAAGTATCGGGGCTCCCATGTGGAGATAACTGAACAAGTGGAAACTGAAGTGAAGGCGCGAGTGAAGAAGGGATGTAAAGTGTTGGGTGCACGAAAGATTGTAATGAGCTGTAGGACGTTGGAGATGGAAGCAGAGAGGGCTGTATGAGGGTGTTGTTGTCCCAACTGTGCTCTACAGAGCTGCGGCTTGGTGGGTTAGAGCAGAGGAGAGAAGAAGGTTTGAATGTTTTCGAGATGAAATGTTTGAGGAGCATGGCTGGAGTAACGCTGAGAGACCGGATCACCAACGACGTGGTTCGAAACAGAACAGGGATGGTGAAGAAGTTGGAGGACAGAGTTGATTCGCGTGTTCTGAGATGGTTCGGGCACATGGAGAGGATGGATGAAGGGAGATTGGTGAAAAGGGTGATGAATGCGGAGGCGAGTGGTCGCAGGCCTAGAGGTAGACCGAAGTTTGGGTAGATGGATGGTGTGAAGCAGGCGTTGAGAAGGAGGGACAAGAATGTGGAGGTGACGAGAAAGCGTGCAATGAACAGGCGTGAGTGGAGAATGGTTGTGAATGGTTGATTTGACGCTGCTCTGATGTGCTTTCCCGCCCTTGGCATCCCGCTGTCGAGATGGTCGTGGGTGGGGGGGGGCCCGGCTATGATGACGAAGCGGAGGTAAACCAGTGAAACCTGTCGGGCCCTGCTGCTGACGACGGATCCTCAGACTGAACTCGTGACCCAGTGTGTATGTTGAGGGGGTACCGGCCGGACCTTTCAGCACAAAAGGGCTAAGTTGTGTGAATGTGAGCGTATGAGGGTGTAAGGTGCACCTTGCCGTCGGTCACTCCCCTTTCTGGGGGGATGCGGCCTATATTTGTATCTGTCCGTATCTGTATTTTACGAGAGAATCTTGATAACATCCGTTGAACGTAGTTTTCGACCGATTTAAACCTTTGTATCTTTCAACCTTACTCGAGAATCTTGAAACTTCTATGTTCCTCGACTGTCTTCAAGTTTTTTAGGAAAAAGAAACTTCTGTCCGCTAGGCGGCGCGTGGCGTCTTGCGCCTATTGATCTAAATCTAAATGACGGATGAACCCCAAACCCTTCACTCCTTCCTTCCTAGATAAGCGTAAGCTGGCCTGCCCCATCATTCATGAGGTATAGCGAAGTTGCTTCCCGTAAGGAGACGTCGGTGCGTAGTTAAGATAGCAGAGCTCTTACTTATTACAGAGAAATAGCTTTTTATCGAGAGAATCGAGATAACAGAAGTTTTATTCTCTTCCACTCGTAAGAGCCATATGGTTTTGCATAGAAAATACCATCATGTAGCCCAAGCTGGCGGATGCCAGAAGAGCACAGAGTTGGATTGATCGGCTGCATCTTCAACTGAGTGTTCCCAAAGAAGCGCTTGCCGTGTAAGGGAATGATAACACGTTAGTATAAATGGTGATAATTCCTTTACATGGTGGCAAATACAAGAATTGTTCGACAACAGCAAAATAACAGGTCCTAGCGGCAAACTAATATGCGGGCCCTGAACATGAGGGTCCAAATAATATCAAAGTATTGGAAAATACAAATATGGCGTTGTGGCAACGGCAGTAAACATACTCGCTCGACGCGGCTAAAAACAATGTGCGGGCCGTGAGCATGAGCGACCTAAGAGTAGTTACATAATCAATACACATTGCCCTCAAGAGGGTGGATGAAACGTCGGGTAGGCGATAAATTCTAAATATACCAGTACCAACAATGTGTACAATAGCTAGCTCCTATGGTAACAGAGTTGGAATGCAAGTAGGATAAAGGAATACATATTTCGTTATCCGTAATCTGAAGGTTTTGCGTGGAGTGTCGCGACACGCGTTGGTAAGATAATGAAGTACGTACTCAATGCTACGAAGAAAAGGTACAGGCCGCAGCGGATGCGGTGTCCGAAACGTACGAGGCGAGAAGGACTATCTACCTGGTTTCCAAGGAGACGCAAGGTTGGTTAGGCTTCTCTACTGTGAAGAGGTATTTGTGCACGAATACGTGTGGCGACCTCCAAAACGCCTGAAAATTATGTCTTGAAGCGGGACTCCACGCGTCCAAGTGAGAGACGAGGCATATTTGCGGACATCGTGAGCTTGAGCGAAGCCATGCGGTGTGGCCTCATTGATAAGCGAGCAGATGTAATGCCCCACCGATGCCGCTCTGAGAGGCTTGCCGGAAGAAGGATAGATGAACAAAAACGTTGTGCGATGGACATCGTGCTATGTAGGCTATGAGTGCGGTCATAAGGCACAAGCGGTGTGCCCGGCCATACGGCAGCAGTGAGGCGATAGAGATGAGCGGTGTTGTGTGGGCGAGGGTCTAGTTTTTGAACTGGAACTTGTCGGCGGTCAGGATGAGCGCGCATGGAGGGTTCGTGAAGAAATGTAGTGCCGAACGTGACATGGCTGCAAGTTCAGAGACCCTGTTGCCTGTTGCGACCGCGGCGAGAAACAGTCTTCTGAAAGAGCGCAAAAACTGACGTCGACTGAGTATTGAAGCGAGGAGAGGCAAGCATGTTGAGCACCGGCTCGAGCTTCCACTGCTAAACGAAAAATCGTTGTGGCGGATTCTCGTGAAACTGGGCCCGAGCCAGTTCTTGAAAGATCGCCCCGCGGGTCGTGACGCCAAAGCCAGGTAAGAGGGGCAAGTGTAGTGCATTCCTGTAGACCAGAACCGTACGAGGATTGAGCAGTTTCTGCTTGCCGGCGTAGTGCAGGAACGTCAAGAAGGTGGACTGGTTGATGGACTGCGCCTGAGTGACGCGTAGCCACGTTGGGAAACAAGTCCAGGCGCTTTGGTATTGGCGTTGTGTGGACTGCCTGTGCGGGTTAACCAGAGTGTCCGCCAGCGAGCTTTTGAATTTGATCGTGAGCACCGTTTCTGAAAATTGAATTCGAGATAATTCGAGAAGGGTCGTGATGTTAATGGACCTACCTGCCTTCAATGCGCTGGGACACGTCGACGGCGAGCGAGAGTTCGTCGAAAGACGCGATGATCATGGGCCACCACATTCCGTTGGGGTGGTTGGGGACCACGAGGACGCCGCTGTAGTGGTACGTCTCGAGTTTGTGGAGCACTAGGGGAATCAAGTTGTACGGAGGGAAGAGATATATTTCCTTCCACTGATTTCAGTCGCATTGGAGAGAATCCACTAGAGCCGCTCACGGGTGAGGAAACGGAGCTGCCAATAGTGGGAGCTTGTGGTTCCCCGGACGCGCAAAGAGGTCGATGTGCATGGTCCCGGGCCGAACGGTAAGGCGGGAGAAGCACTGAGGCGTCAGCGCCCTTTCCGTTTCTACCGGTAGGAGACGAGAGAACTGATCGGCCCAAGCGTTCTGCGAACCGGGAAGGTAGGTCGCGAAGAGGGAGATTTGGTGGCGCTGGAGGATCTTCAGGAGCTGTGCTCCGAACTTCTGCAGCGCCGGGGCCTTGCTAGAGCCCAAGTGGTTCACCATGGCCCCTGCCGCTCTGTTGTCGGACATCACGCGGGCTGTGGTGTGGTGCCAATGAGCTCGTGCGCCCAGCGCGTGTATGATGGCCACAGATTTCTTCGACGTAATATGAAGTTTTCGTTCCTTGGGAGACCAGCGGCCGTATGACTGCTGGTCACTGCCGCATAGGCACCCCACGTTTCGTCCGATGCATCCGTCCACAGGAGGTGTTCCGGGAGAGGCATTACAAAAATAGGTCTCGTCGCGCCAGTGCTGAGCTGCCTGGCGGTAGGGATTGTTGAGACGGCAGAGCTTGCGGGAGAGGTGGAGGGCGAGCATGGCGAAAATAAGGTGTGAGGAAATTTATCATGCCGAGGGAACTCTGATACTGTCGGAGCGAGAGGGTTCCGCGGGAAAGTACCTCCGTGGCCATGTCCCTGCAGCGGTCGATGTGTTGTAAAGCTGGACGATGGACCCGGCCGCGCTGTTGAATGTTACCGCCAAGAAGTCGTTCTGCTGGGTGGGTTCTAGAATAGATTTCTCCATGTGGACGCGGAAACCTAGTTTGAGGAGAAGGTCGCAGGCCGTCTGGGTGATTTGCCGGCTATGAAGTGCTGTCGGTGCCTAGAGTAGCCAGTCGTCGATGTAAGAGGCCTCATCTATCCATTGCTGACGGAGTAAACGCAGGGGCAGCTCCGCGACCGTTGTAAAGATTTTTGGTTCCAGGTTGAGACCGAATGGGAGGGCCAAAAAGAAAAACAGTTTGCCTCGTGGTTTGAAGGCCAGGAACTTTTAAAACCAGGGATGAATCGCGATGTGTGAGAAGGCTTCCTTGATATCCAACTTGGTGAACCAGAGAGGGGGGGGGGGTTCAGCACTGCCGTATGCGCTGCGGGTGGGACATGCGGAACGTAGATACCGGGATGTATCTGTTGGGGTCGGAGATGTCGATCACCAGGCGATCTCCTTCCGAGGCCTTGGGGACCGTAAAGATGCGAGGTACAAAAGCCGGCTGTCTGGGAACCGCCTTGACTATGCCTTTGCGCAGAAATTCCAATACGAGGGGTTCTAGAACATACTCGCGTTGTTGGTGGGAGACGGTGTAATCGAGTGGGAGGGGGAGGGTCGTGGCGTCCATTTCCAGAAAAGGTCTGAAGCGATAATGCGTTTGACCAAGGGCGTGGCCTTGGTCCAGTGCGCGAGGCGGTTCCTGAGGGTTGCCAGCAGAACGTCAGTTTGCGGAAGATGGGGGCGGTCCCACTGTCTGTGGTTAGCTGTGGCCTGTGAGCGGGAGGGAGGGTCGTTTGTGTGCCAAGATTCCCCGACCCCTTCCACGACTACCCCTTTTTGGAACGTACAGGGTGCGTCCCCGGGCCCTCAGGGCAGACGGGGAGCGGGGCCTGGAGCATGTCTGAGGCGCACCGGAGCCCAACCGCCTCCCTTAGTGTTGCCTAGCGTCCTGTTGGTAAATAGGGCAAGCCCTTGGCGGTGCGGGTCGGCCACGAAAGAAGCTTCGTGCTATTCCACCACGGCTTTAGAGGATATGTAGTGCAACAGCTTCTTGGTGTTACGGGGGTCTCCGTGGAGCAGGGGCAACGAAACCTGATGTGGAGGGGCCATAAAGGAGAGGACCTCTGTCCTGCTACGGAAAGTGTCCAGCGCTTGACTAGCCTGAAAGATCGCCCCGTCGGGGAATAGTTGAAGTTCAAATACCGACCCTGCTAGAAGGGCGGTCCGGGCAGATTCAGGAGCGAGCCTGTCCAGCGTCTGAAGCCGAATCTGGTATTTCCACTGAGCAGCGTCGAAGAGGGACCCCGCCAATAGTCAGTGAACGGAGCATGTGGTGAGCTCTGACAGACAACGCAGTGACTGAAGGGTAACTGGCGTGCCATCGGTGAGAACTGGAGTCAAGATGCGCTCAAGGATTCCCGTCAATCATGCGCCGTAGCCGCGCAGGTTTTGAGCCACCTGCGTGCGGAGTTGGAAGTCCTTGGTACGTGCTTCTATGGCAATGTGATGGACCGAGAAAGCAATCTTATCATTTGATGCGTCGAAGTGAGCCTTGGGGAGAGGATCGGAGCGTTCGCGAACTTCATCAGAGACTTGACTACAGGGCAGTGTGCTGTGAGAGCAGAGTGCGTGTTAGACCATGCATCGTGGTCCTTCTGTGCCGACCCGTTGGGTAGGGTGGTATCGATTTGCTCGAGGAGTTTGGGTAGTGCATTTGGGATACGTTCCAGAACAAACAAACCGTCCTCTCTGATGGTCACCCCCGATGGGAGGGTTGCTCGACCGCTAAGACACTCTTCGAACCTGCTGGCGGCAGAAAAGTGGTGGACCTGCGGACGAGTAGCTGAACCGCGGTGCTGGTCAAGTCCACCGGGGAGAAAATGAAGTTATGGCCTCTCTCACGAACCTTGATCCGATTGTTAGGGGGCTCTGTGGTGTAGACTTCATAGTTGCCATGCTGTACTCCTTTGCCTTCCGTTTGTTCCTAGTTTCCGAGTAGCGAGGTGGATTGCGTTGCGTGTCCGGAAGTGTAAGGTGGCGGGAGTCAGGGTGCAAAAAGGACCTTGTGTCCGATGTGACGTTGCCAGTGTATTTCCGTCTCATGGACCGATTTCTGTTCAGATTAGATAAGAGTGACAGGGCTTTCTAGCGCGCTGAAGTCATCGTCCTTCTGGCGCCGAATGTCAAACCAGCAAACTGTGCTGCATCAAATTAGTCTTTGTTTTTCTTCTTTTTCAATGTTTGAGTTAAGATTTACTACTGCGCCAAGTCAAAGTCCTTTACGCGGCGAACGTCTATGGTATGTACGGGTGCCACAGGAGGTACAGGAACTCCTAAGGTGCTGAGGCCATATGGTCCCAGCACTCCCCGGATGGCAGTAAGGAAGAATAACACACTACCTGCCTTGCTTCAGAGCCCCAAGGATCCGCAGTAGTCCTTAATGTGCGGGCTACGCGCTCCAACACCTGCTGAGGGAAATGATGAAAAAGAGACAGAAAACGGGGATCCCCTGCATGAGATCTACACCAAGTGTAATGAATTTCATGCATGAAAACAGCAAGTATGGAAAGAAGAAGGAATAGTCGTAGAAAAATGTTGCATGAAAGGAAGAGCACAACTTGGATGTTATTTGTCACCCAGAAGGAGAATAGTTAGAACCGGTGTGTGAATGTTTGAGTGTGTGTGTCTGTGTGTGCGTGCGTATGTGTGTTTGAGCGCGCCACTCGCTACCTGGAAGACATTTAGACTGACAGGCGCAAGACGCCACGCAGCGCCAAGCGGCCATAAGTTTATTTATCCTAAAAAAAAACTCGAGGACAGTCGAGGAACTTTAGTTTCGAGATTCCCGAGTAAGGTTAAAAGACACAAAAGTCTAAATCGGTCAAAAACTACGTTCGGATGTTATCAAGATTCTCTCGTAAAACATCTCTGTAATGTCTTCTCTTCAGGATTTATTCGAATAAAAATCAGGAGAGCAATGCAAAATCATTAGACTCTTACGAGTGGAAGAGAAAGTTCATATACCTTACACATCAGTCGGCAATCCTCTAAAAAAACAAGTGATTTCTCCGCCCATCAATCAGTTATCCTCAGATTACAAGAACCTTTCACCACCCGCCCCTCAATAAGCCATGACCCAATCTCATGTCAGCAACAAGCCACTCAATCAGCTGTCCCTCTATCTCAAGTCGCGACCCACGCTCTTTTATCAACAATCCACTCATTGCAAGTTTCGACCCTTTTACCACCATCTCTCACCTAGGCGCCGCGGTTGCCAGACCCTCCAGGAGAGCATGCAGCAACTGCGGCTCTTCCACCACCGGCGTTGTCCCGCTCTCGGTGCGCAGCCACTGCGCGTAGCCGTACACTGCCAGCAGCTGGCCCTCCTGCGCAGCCTGCATGATCATAGGTGTAGGGTTGGTCGACATGAAGGAAAGCAGGCCAACGATCTTGGTCCAGCCAAGGCCAAGACCCTGAGAGTACAGTGCGGCTGAGATAAGAGCGTGCAGCAGCAGTATCCTGTGCTGCATCTGGAGCACTCCCCGACACGCGGCCCAGAGTAGGGAGCAGACCACCGTGGATGATGGGTGTGTCGTCTCAAGCGCCCACTCCGTCACAGCGCCGCGACACACCTCCTGCAACAGAGGCGACGCAGCGCCGTGGCCCACCGCCGCTAGCAGCTCGACGCACAACGGCCGCGCTGCTGCCTCGCCGTCACTCGCCGTCACAGCTACAAAGAAGCGGATTACGTCAGAGCAAAATTGCCTAGATTAGGGTAACCACATTCCAAATGACATAGATTCGACTAGTGTGACCAGATTCTAACTGTCGGAGATGAGATTAATGTGACCAGATTCATAAATATCGAATGCTGTATACAAGCAGGTGTCGCGAAAAAATTGGGCTTTGATTTTCTGCTTATGTTAAATCGCTGATGAGTTTTTTTTGCAATAATCGACACGGAAGAAACATGCAAGCTACATGGCAGCCCTGGTCATGCTTGTGAATATAATACAACTCAATTAAGGTTGACTAGTCGTCACTTTAGAGAAGACGCCGGTTCAGCAACCTAAATGCTGTAGTCAAAGTGAGCACGAGCCTTGATGTGGTGGGTATCGTGCTGACAGTTTGACCTCATCCTCCACAAGGTAGGGCGCGCAAATGAAGTTGCTGATTATCATATTAGGTTTTGGTATGTAAATGAGTGCATGAGAGGAATTTTAGTTGTCTTGCCGTCGGTCACCCCTTTGTTATGGGAATAGGCCTTGCGTCTGTTTATGTTGATTAGTGTGGTCAGATTTCGAAATGTTTTTTCTCCTCCATTCGAAAGAGCCAAGGGTATTAGCATGCGCTTCTGCTTTTAATCGAATTAATCTTGATGAGGAAACATTACTGAGATGATTTTCGAGCAAATCTTGATAGCATTCGTCGAAAGTAGTTTTCGACCGTTTCAAAATATTCATGTCTATCAACATAAAACGAAAAAAAAAGGTTTCTTCGAATTTTCTCGATTTTTTTGTGTTGGACCTTTCCGCTGAAATCGGCGTTTCTATGCCTTGCGACTATATGGCCGATATTCGGGGTCCTATGTCTTTCGACTTAATCGACGATCCAAACACTCTCCCGCCCTATATCATGCCTTTAGTTATCTCGATTCTCTCGATAAAAAGCTATTCTTCTGTAATGTAGTAAGAACCATAGTGTTAGCATGCGCTTCTGCTTTTATTCAAATGATTTTGATTTGAGGCTCATTTACACCGGAGCTTCAACGTGAGTCATAATAGGATCCCCCGTAGGGCGCAACCGACATTGATTCAGGTAAGTTCGCACGGCCTCGTGTGCGAAAATATTAGTCTTGTCAAGATGAAACCAAGAACATATTCCAACTGTGGCATATTCGCGTACTAGCGCGTACAAGGGAGTGAAGAGTTAACGCGTATCTTCGTAAATGTATTGTTACCACTGTGCGTAATGGGGTGGAGAGACCGCCTCACTTGCACAGGTGTTTGGGGATTAGACAGCTTCGTATAGTCCGGTGTGTTTTTCGGAAGCGATAAGCTTTTCACGGTAGGTTGGGTCCGTGAGTAGGCTTTGCAGGTTGCACGGGGGACCCAGGAACGCTCGTCGGGCTGCCGCGAGTGCGTTGCAATCCATCATCAAGTGTTTCACGCTGATAGCCACTTGGTGGCACCATGGGCAAGGTGGCGCGTTTGGTCTCATGGCGACATCCATCAGATGGTTGTGAGTTATCCACGTGTGTCCCGTGCACAAGCGGTTGATGAACACTTGTTTTTTTCTGTTGGTGAGCTCCGTTTTCCATTCTCCGACTGAGGGTTTGACTGAGAGCATTTTTTGTCCACTCTGTTGCCACATTTCATCCCATCGGGATGTTATATGGAAGTTGATGATAGAAAACCAGTCCCGGTAATGTATTGCAAAAAATTGTTCTTGGTGAGTAGACGTCAGTTTAGCAAGCGAGTCCGCAAGTTCATTTCCTCTTGTTCCCGCGTGTCCGGGAATCCAGCAAAATTCAACTGCCTGACCCGTATCGGACATCACAAAAAGATCGTGCTGCATTTTACGTAGAACGGGATGTTCGTGGTGCAGTGTTTTAAGCTGGGTGAGGACACACAGACTGTCTGCGAATACAACGTAATTGGGGAAGCGATCTGTTTTTGCAGTAGAGATGGCTAGTAAAAGTGCGTGGAGCTCCGCAGAGAACACGGAGGCCTTTTGTGGGAGAGTGGCTGAGAGTGAGATGTCCCCGCATACAGCGCCGGCTCCAACTCCATCCGCGGTTTTGGAGCCGTCAGTGTATGTATGGCGGTTCTCAAAATATTCTTCCTCAAGTAGTGTCTGGAATTCCTGCTGGTACGCGTTGGTTGGAGTAGTTGCTTTAGGGTACACATGCAGGTCTAGGTTGACCGGTGGTGGGCTGATCATCCATGTTGGTGTGTCAATTTGAAAAATTCGGTAGGAGAATGAAGGCTTAATAGCTTTACGATTGATTTCAGCGAGGGCAGCAGGTTGTCCACACGTAGGGAAAACGGTAGGCATATATTCTTTTTAGTCGCGAAAAGGCGATTGTCGGATATGTTGGCGATGTGGCTGATTTCCGGGTTGTTGATTAGACTTCCAGTCTTAAATAGTATTGTAGCGAAAGTTTGTCTCGCCGGAGCGGAAGTGGAAGTTCGTTTGCGGGCACGTTAAGGGATTCGATTGGGTTGAGCGGAACGCGCCGGGTGTGATACGCAAAGCATTGTTTGCGATGGTCGAGAGTAGTTTTGGCTGCTAAACCGCAGACAACAGCTCAGTAGTCCATGCGCGATCGTATTATTGCTCTAAACAACGTCATTCCTGTGTCCATGTCTGCACCGAACTTCAGGAATGTTACCGATGGGATAAGTCTCGTCGACCATTTGCAGCGAATCGCTAGGGCTGCGATGTGTGGTCGCCACGTGAGTTTAGGGTCCCACACAAGACCCAGGAATTTTAACGTTTCTTCGTATACTTGAGGGGTGTTGTGCAGCGTTAGGGCTGGTTTCAGGTGTAAACCGGACACAAGGGTAGAGTGCATGCTTCTAGTTTTAGAGGGCGAGAATCGGAATCGGAATCCGTTTAGGGAAGCCCAGTTCCCGACTAGGTTTAGGCACTTCTGGAGTTCATGTTGAATTGTTATGAGGCTGGAGTGTCTGTAGCTTATTTATAGGTCGTCCACGAATAGTGACGAGAGCAGTCTTCGGTCTCGGAGAAGAATGTCGGCTAACTGATAGATTTTGAGGATAAAAAGTGACACTGAGGACGCGTCCCTGGAGGATGCCCATTTCTTGCGGATATGACGGAGACCGAGTGTTGCCAACCTTGACCCTGAAGGTTCAGTTATGTAGAAATTTGTGGATGAAACGTGGCAGGCGACCTCTCAAACCTTTACGGTGGAGATCCTTCATGATATCGTATTTCCACGTAGTGTCTTATGCTTTTTCAACGTCGAAAAATATGGAAACCACACGTTTTCTTCGGACGAAGGCCTGTCTTATGTCTGATTCTAGTCGTACGAGGTAGTCCGTTGTGGAGTGGCACTTACGGCCACCGCACTGGATGTTGTTAAGGCCCGCATGCATTTCAAAGTAGTCGACTAGGCATGAGTTTATCATTCTTTTCTTAGTCTTACATAGGACGCTAGTTAGGGCAATGGGACGATAGTTATAAGGGTCGCTGTGACATTTTTCGGGTTTGGGTATAGGGATAATTACGGATTCCCGCCATTGATTGGGAAAGAATGAATTTGAACACAACGTATTGAACACATTTAGTATGTGCTGGAGAGCGTTGTCGAAAAGGTGTTAGATCATGTTGATGTGCACTCGGTCCGGCCCGGGTGAGGTTTCACGCGTGTGGTCAATTGCATATTGTAGTTCATGGAGGGAGAAAGGTTTGTTGTAGAATTCACCATTTGCGGAAGGGAAGTCGATATGCTCACTTTCTCTTAGGATCTTTTTCCCGTTGGAAAGAAGCCGTAGAATTTGTTGATTGTGATATTTGGCTGAGAGTCTGAGCTAGTTTGTCCGCTATGTGGCGTATTAAGAATAGACAGTGTCTCCGTCCGACAGTATGTGGATAGGTCGCTCGGGGCGACCATGGATACGTCTGATTTTTCTCCACACTTGGGAAAGGGGGGTGTTTCGATTAATTGTGTAAACTAATTGGGTCCAGCTTCATCGCTTCTTCACCAAGTCAAGTTGGCGGAACACGGCAGTTTCGATTTTCCAGGCTACTCGGTTCCTGAAAGAACGTGCGCGGCGGAAGGCCCTGTACATCCTTTCACGCTGGTCCATTGCTTCTTGTACCTTCGGCCTCCACCAAGGTTTTGGGAAAAAAACAGAGGGTAAATATTGGGGAATGCATGAGACAGCTGCACTTTGGAATTTCTCGTATTGAAGAATGACAAGGTCGCGCTCCGATATGTCTTCGGGAAGGCACTCCACATCGTCCCATGCGACATGTGTCGAGTATTCCTCCCAGCTGGCTTTCCAGTAGATGAATCGAATTTCCTGTGCGTCGGGATTGTTTGGTCGGTTAGCATGAAGCGATATGATTACTGGGTTGTGATCACTGTCAGTTGTTGGAAGCAGGACTTCCCAAAAGAGTTAGGGTGCTTAAGTGGGGAAACAAATTGATAAATCGATGTCAATTTCACTTTCGAGGGTGATCCGAGTGGATTGTCCATCGTTGAGAAGGATCAGGTTGTGGGTGTCAAGGTGTTGGTCATTATCACTACCCTGGGGTTTGTTTTCACGCAACCCACACTTCGTGGTAGCTGTTGAAGTCTCCAAGGAGAAGTACGGGATGATGCAGTTGGGTAAGCAGATCGGTCATTAGTGCCTCCGTGAGGTCGTGGTTTCGTGACGAGTAGATGGATACCACTGAAATTGGTCTTGAGATACATATCTTCACTGAGACAGTTTGGGGTTCTGTTCTCAGAGGGAAGAGGTGGTGAGGTATGCTTTGATGGATCATAAGTTCCACTCCGCCGTGTGCAGTAACATTTTTTTGACCTTCGCGACGGTGTATGACGTATTGAGGGATTGTAAAGATGGCTATGTCACGGAGTTAGATCTCCTGGGGGCCTACCACTAAAGGTTTATGGGTGGAGATTAGCGATAATAATTAATCTTTCTTGCTTTCAAGTCCCTGGCAATTCCACTGAAGTATTGAGCTGTTGTTCATTTCGGGTCTGTTTCACGCCCAGATCTTGATGATTTGGAGCGATCACGTGGTTGGTAGGAACTTTCGTAGTGTTCTTGTCTATGAGGCGCAGGTGTCCTAGATCGAGGGCGTTCGCATGATCGTCCGCTTTCTGTAGAACATGATCTCCTAGACTCACTGCGTTCTCGGCTGTGAGTGCTCTTGTGGGAGGAGGAGGAGAAGGGAGTACGATCTATGTAATTGCTTCTCGAGCGAGTGCGTTTCTCTTCTATGGAGGGTTTTTAAAGCATTATGGTGGGCTGCGTAGTAGTCATTGGGATATTTGAGTCGTGTGCGGTGCATGGTCGATCAGTGGTTTCGGGTAGCAGTTTTAAGTTGAAGATTTTCAACGCGTCCTCGCGCAGGCGATGGTCTTTCTCACTAGTGAGATGTTCTGGTGTCGGGCATGTTAGCTGAGGGTTGAATACCTCACTTTGATTTTAGCTGGGTGCGGTCGCAGTTAAGACTGTCAGAAGTCATTCAACGGTCTGATCGAGGCGAGCTTTGGTTCGTGAGCTGTTGCTTATCTTTTTGCTTCGTGGCGAGAGGGCGTCGAGTACCCTGCGGTCGTCGTCGGAGGAATCTTCGACTCTTCGCCTTTCGATTTTCGGATTATTCGACCTCTCCTCGTGGTCGACCGAGGCAGAATCCATCGCAGTGCTCTCCTACGCACTGGTGGATTCGTTGCTTGGGACGCCCGCCTCTATTACAAGGGCGGTCGCTAGGCTGGTTGTGGTAATGTTAGTACTGACGAGGGGTGTTGGGGTCATTCTAATAGGTTATGTTGACGGTAAACAAGTGTCGTCTGAAGGGGGTAATCTTAGTTGTAGATTTAACTGCTTTGGCGGAATTTAAATTACAGCAGTTTGTTTTAGTGAGACTCTGCGTTCGTTTTGTATGATTGTCATTGTTTTTTGATCAATCTGCTTTGGGCAGTCGCGGTCGCCTGCCTCATGGAGGCATCGACAGTGGTAGCATTCATGTTGGTGGGCTGTGCAGTCCTTTCGGTCATGCTCGCCGGCGCACCTCTTACAGCGTTGGGATATGTGTGGCTAGCAGTATTTGATGCCGTGGCCGTATTCCAGGCATTTTTTGCACATTGCAAGCCATATCGCCAATGGGTAAGTTTTTCTTCTCCCTTGTTCGCCCGGGATTACTATGAATTCTGATGTGTCGCGTCCTGGGAAAAAGATTTTATATGCGGTGGTGTGGGTGTTTCGTGGTTTGATCAACTTTGCTAGAGAAACGTTGGTGACTCCGTAATCCTTAGCTAAACCTGCTGGCCCTTAGGTCAGTTTTAGGAGTATAGTTGGAAGTGTATATAATTCGTCTTGTAACGTTGAAGAACGGATGTATTTCGACAGTTACTTTGTGTTTGTCTGTTCTGTTAATCTTTTGTATAGCGTTGCTTTACTCATTATTTACGACGTGGGCCAGATACTTCTTTCCCTGTCGGTTTATGTTTATCTAACTTCCTCCCAGTTGTTTGGAGAGCGAGTTCATCACGACGAATGGGTTCATTGAAGGAGCAACTTTGTTTGCACTGCTATCTACAAGCGTTATGAGGAAGTGGGTAGGGAATGATGCTGATCTACTCTCCTGGGTGGGAGGGTCAGCCGGAGGGGATCGAATCGCAGCCGCAGCCGCAGCCTCTCGTCGCCCGACTTCATGCTCCGTTTGGAGTTGCACGATCTCCCTCTTATTCCTATCCTGGGGGCAGTCTCCGTGTCCCGTAGGGTGGCCGTTTACTTTGCAGTAAAAGCAGTGATATTCTTTGTATGGGCACGACAAGGGATCGTCCCGTTTATCGTGGTCGTCTTGGGAGCAGCGTGAGCATCTTTGATTACCGTGACAATCTCTGCTCGTGTGTCCGTATTTCTGGCATTTATAGCATCGCATCGGACGTCTTTCGAAGGGTGTAACCTTGGTTTCGGCGTCAAAGAAAGTTATGTCTATGTAGTTAGGTGAAGTGGGGCAATTGAATTCAAGCAGAAGGGCTGTGGTGGTGTTTCTTTTTGGTTTGATTTTTGGTGCGCTTTTCGCTTCAACTACATATTCCTTGTATAGGACGAGTCCGGTGATGAATTCGTTGGCTTCCTCACTCGGGAGACCCTCGATGTAAATCAGGCCTGAACTCAAGGGAAAAATTATGTGTGGTATGATTTTGCAAGGCTTCCCGCAAATTCTGTTTTTGGAGATGATAGTGTCACTTTGAAGTTTTGTGTCTACTTTAATGGTGAAGCTATCGTCACCGCTGGCGGTGATGTTGCGAATTGGACGGCCAGTCATGGAAACCAGTTCTTCTCGTAGTTTATAAGGGCAAATGTCCGGTCTGTCATTGACATTGAATGTCGTTTTCAGGTGTTCGGGGAATTTAGGTCCGTTGTTGAAAAGGTTATGTAGCCGGGGCATTAGAATCATGCTACCGTATCACCGCGTGTCGTAGAAGGCGACTAAAAGAGCGCCTCGTAGCCGGGAGAAGAAACGTGCTACCGTAGCCCCTGCGTGTAGTAAAAGGCGACTAAAAGGGGCGGAGTGAAGGGGCTAGGAATCCCGTTCTCAGTAAAACCCTTCCTCAAAGACGGCAAGACGAGCGGGGGAAGGAGAGGCTCACGCCTCTCCGAACCCTATAGTTAGGGTCGGTAAATGTGCGTGACTGTAGTACAAATGATGTAAAAAGGAGAAAGATTGGTGAGATGTTTGTAAGAAGTTTGACGTGTTGGCGCTGAGTGAGACGGAATTGAAAAGTAAGGGAGAATGCGAGTTTGGTGTGCTAAGTGGAAGAAAGTCTGGTGTGGAAGAAGGTTGGGCACGAGATGGTGTGGTTTTGATATCGAGTGATCGGTTGGCTAGTAGCGGTACCGAGTGGAAGGAGGTGTCCTCAAGATTGATGTGAGTGAAAGTTGAGTTAGGCGTAGAAATATGGGTACGTGTGAATGCTTACGGACCTGGCAGCAAGAGGAGTGAAGAGGAGAGGGAGCAATTTTGGACTGACCTGAGTGAGTGTATTGAGAGTTTCGGAGGTTATTTCAATGTACAGTACTGGAAAAATTATTATGGATTTTTGAGATTTCCGGTATTTTTACATAAGAAGGTGAAATAAACACAATTTATGTAATGATAGATGATTTATTTCGTATTATTTATGCAGAACGAGTATTTCAGTAGTAAATTTGATCTCCTTTAGCAGGTTTCTAGTGATATCTGGCAATAATTAGCTGTCGGTCTATGGCAATGATCAATTCCATCACGTGGTCCACATGCTGCAGCCCACGTTTCGCTCAGTTCTAGTTCAGCTGTGGTCGGTGTAAGGTGTTTTTTGTGTTCTGATGACTTTCTAAGTGAATCTATGATGTAGTCGTTTAATTTTCATGTAGTAAATTTCATTTGAGGTGTAAATAATGTCTTTTTTCAATTCCAGGTCGAGAT
>SDVV010008661.1:0-17099 GCA_016164225.1 Gammarus roeselii | reverse complement strand
TCACCACCCGCTTCACCTCTTTTCTCCTCTCTTTGTACCTTTCACAAGCCACCTCCGACTTCACCTGCAACCACTCCTCAAACGCACATCTTTTCCGTGCCACCGCCAGTTTGACACTCTAATCTTAGTAAGCATTTGAACTTGTGCCGCCGAGGCAGCCCATGAACGATGGGCACCTCATCTAGACTGAGCTAGTAGCTGTACTGCAAATTCAAATTTGGAATACTGCTGGAATAGACTCCTGAGCCCGTCCCAGGCCTTCTTGTACTCCTACCACTAACTCAACCTCTCTTATCTTGTCATCCTATCTTGCGTGAGGTTTGGCGCCAAAAGGACGCTGACTCCAGCGCCTTAGAAAGCTTATTCACTCTAATAAGAATCAACTCAACCTCTTTTATCTTGTCATCCTATCTTGCGCGAGGTTTGGCGCCAAAAGGACGCTGACTCCAGCGCCTTAGAAAGCTTCTTCACTCTAATAAGAATCAACTCAACCTTTTGTATCTTGTCATACTACCTTGCGCGATATTAAGACAACTCCATTTGTCATTACCTGCGGGAACAATTTATCGTGAATTCCTTATAAACCCATTCAATACTGATAAACATCTAATGAATGATACCCACACTGTGTAGACAACTCTCTACTCCGCCTCATCGCCGAGCCAGGATCTCACTGTCGAATGTGGCAGCAACATGCAAATGCTGATGCCACAGCAGGAGTGAAGTGTCCCCGCAGTTGTGAGTCAGGTGGCAGCTACGCTGTAACCAGCTTTTTAAAGCGAAGGCCCTCCAAGTATCCAAGTAACGAAGTTATAACTCGAAATAAGCTTTTAAATTATTTCCGTTTTATTTAATTTCAGATAACCTTTTACTGCCAATACTGGCACGACTTTTCCGGCAATTCTGATTAAGCAAAGCTACTTAGATTGTTGTAACATGAAATCAGCAGTCGTTTACCTTTTCATGTCTGAACCTTACCTTCCCTCATTCCTGCTGTTCCTTTCAGGTATCCTGAAGGCCCATGAGCGTGAGCTGGTGTCCCTAGAGTGCACCACAACAGTGGCTCAGTTCCTGACCCGCCTCTCTCCTGACACAAGCCAAGAATGGCTCTTTGACGCCATACGACGTGTTGCTATGCCAACAGGACGCAAGGGGTACGCCGCCACGCTGCAGAGGCATGAAGACGAAGCACGCGCTACCAGCTGCGTCTAGCGGCTCTTTCCTCGGTCAGGTCAGGCTGCTACGTCTGGCGGGCCATAAAGCGGCCTGGTCCAGCGGTATCTAACGTGCCTTTCCTTGGTCAGGCTCAGCTGCGTTTCCAGGCTGCCCGTTGTGAAGTCCATTTGCGTCTAGCGGGTCTTCCCTCGGTCAGGTGCTGCTGCGTCTATCGGGCCATAAAGTGGTCTGGTCCAACAACGTCTAGCGTGCCTTCCCTCGGTCAGCTCCAGCTGCGTCTACCTGGCTTTTCCGTGGTCATGTCCAGCTGTGTCTGGGGGACCTCCCATCGGTTAGGTCCAGCTGCGTCTAGCGGGCGGTCACGTCCGGTTGGTCTGAGTGGCCTAACCTCGACTAGGTAAAGCTGCACCTTGTCAAGTTGAGCGGGTCATCTGGCAATAGGTCCAGCTGCACCTAGCGGGTCTTTCCTCGGTCAGGATCAGCAACGTCTGGCGGGCCTTTCCTTGGTCTGGTCCAGCTGCGTCTAACGAGCCTTCTCTCGATCACGTCTAGCTGCGTTTAGCGGGTCTTCGCTCGGTCTGGTCCGGCTCCGTCCTAGCGGGCCTTCCCTCGGTCAGATCCCGCTGCATCTAGCGGGCCTTCGCTCGGTCATGTCCAGCTTCGTCTAGCGGGTCTTCCCCATGTCTGTTCTAGGGAAAACAACCGTGATCATTACTCTCGGAAGTTGATGTAATCCTGCACAGGCATTTCCTTTCCTTGCATTCCTCTCAGCGTGTCATTCTTCTTGGGCTTCTGGCGCTCCGTTCAACTGCTTCTCTTTAGCGAGAATGTCTTGGCTGATTTGGGGCCTACCCGGATAGTCGTTGGTGTTAATTATGTATTTTCCCCCTACTTAGAGACTCAACTTGACCTTCAGACGCAATGACTGCTCTTAGCCTTCATTAGTTGTTTTCTCGCTTTTGCGTCGTAAACACGAATCTCATTTATTGTTAGTTCAGGTAGCGTTTTTTTTAGCAGGCATTCGGTGCCATAAGGACCTTGACTCTAGCGCTCTGAAACGCCTCGTCACTGTAATCTAATATTTTCTTAGCAGGCTGCTCTTCGTTGTTGCGTTCAAAAAATTGTCATCATTCCCGTTGCGTATCAATTATCGCGCATACTTTCCTTGTTGACCATTTCAAATGATTTTTTTTTGCGTAAGCAGTTGTGATGGAAGTGCATTTTTATCTGGTGGTCTTATACGACCTGGAACCTGGCGTTAGCAATAATAACGCTGCCAGACGGACATTGACCCAACGCGTTAGAAATCCCTGTCACTTCAATTCAAACTTGCAATAATAATGCACGAAGTTATGTAGCGACCTTCAACAAAGGCAGTACTGTTGTCTAAAGTCTAGATGTGATGATGGTGTATGCCCTTGAACCTCATTCGGCGAAGTGGTCGAACGTAACTTTATGTACGGCTCTCTTCAATAACTACTCATCTTTGTCACTGTTAGTGCTAACATTGACTCCAGTGCACCAGAAAACCTTGCCCCGCGTCATACAGAGTCGCCCATCGGAGGTGGACGCGGAGGAGATGAAGTTGCTCAGGGGTGACAGGGATCACCCATCGAGGCTTAGGTACGGGCACTACACAGCCCTTCATTAATACCAGCATCGACTAGGAAACGAGCACGTCATGACGACGTGTCTAGCCATTTGCCATTACACTCGGCAGACTTGAGCATGATATCACATTGGTGCGTGATCTGTGTGCGCCCACGCGCACTGCGTAGGTCTAATAAAGGGACCTGCACCGGTCGTAACATTCCCAACATGCACACGTCGAAAGGGTATCCGAACTCTCGGGCGGTGCTCTAACTATGGCTCCTCCAACGCAGGAAGAGCTGCAGTACTGTCTTTGCCGTGTCTAAGTCCTTTTTCCGCCAGGCAGTACCGAGTGAGAGGCCGTCCCTCAAATTCTTCATTGGTAGTGAACACGAACGTACCACTCAATTGCAAGTCTGCTATGAGTGTCTCTGCTAGACTCGTGCTGTTCCAGGTCCATTCGTGGGGTTCCATTTCATAACTGTACCTCCGTGTTGCTGTTCCAGTTAATCCTCTATGGAGTCCCTTTCCTCAACTGTAGCTTTGCCCAGAGGCAGTATCGTAACCAATGAGTGACAAGTGAGTTCGGAAACACCATCGCATACTGTTTTTTGCGTCTATGCTGCAAAATTTGCAAGTTTCCTGGGTAAAGAATTTTTTTTTTTTTTGCTGTATCAAAATAAGAGCCGGTCACCGCTCTAAGCCGAATATCGCTCCAAGACCAAATATCGTCTCGCAGAGGTTAAAGTTTTCAACTTTATTGGAGAGATCAACTATCATCTCTTTAGAGCGAGAGCAATAAGGCATCTCAGAGGGATACCCCCTGGGGGTATCCCAGGCTCACCCCCCTTCCCGAGGTGTCCTCCTTAACCACCGAATTTCATTTGTCCCTTTGTGTAAATATGTTTTGAGTTAGAAGATCCCTCCACCGTCCCCCCCTTTCAGTTTGTGGCTACGTCCCCTCCCTTGGTGCACAGAGGTGAGCCCTCCACTGACACCGGGGTTTGAAAAGTAAAAAAAACTGTTAAAAAGAAAGTTTATATGAAGCAAAAACCGTACACAAAAAATATTTAGCTTCAAGTCTTGCTATATGGTTATATTCAAGTTAATTTAGGTTAATTTTAAGAACGTATATAAATATACTTATATAGATTTCAAGTTGTAAGTAAAGAAGGCACCACCTTCATTCACCTAGAACCCCAAGAAGGGGCCGGGGATCAAACAGTGGGCAAGACCATGCCCTATCGGAGAAGGGCTAAGGGCCCCTCCAGAGCGTCGCACTCAAACCTCTCTGCGGAAAAGAACAACGAACCCCTCATAAGTTCCTCATCGACTGGAGACCTGACTCAGGTCGTAGTCGATGACATAAATGAACGCTTCTTGAAGCTGGACGTGAAAATCGGAATGCAGAATGTCCTAGGCAAGATAAGCAAAATGATGGACCTTCCCGAGATGGAGACTGAGGACTGCTCGGCGCCCTCCAGTGAAGTTGGCGAACGCCTCACTAAACTCGAGAACGTTTGTGCAACTATGAATACCCGACTGGATGAGCTGATGAAGAGGATAGAGGCCAGGGAACCCTTTAACCTGTTTGTGTGCTTTCGGCTCTGACCTCTCTGATAACATCGCTCTCCTCCCAGCCAAAACTCGCAACGCCCGAACACCGAAAAGCGTAAAGAGGAGACAATACACTCGATTTGATGACCACAACCTATTCAACAACGGCCTTAAATTCCCCGAACACTTGAAAATGACATTCGATGTCAATAACAGACCGGATATTTGCCCATATAAACTACGAGAAGAACTGGGCTCCATGACTGGCCGTCCAATTCTCAACATCACCGCAAGCGGTGACGATAGCTTCACCATTAAAGTAGACACAAAATATCAAAGTGACGCTATACTCTCCTAAAACAGAATATGCTAAAAACCTTGCAAAATCAAACCACACCCAACTTTTTCCATGAGTTCAGGCCTTTTTTACATCGAGGATCTCCCGAGTGATGAAGTCGACGAATTCATCACCGGACTCGTCCAATACGAGGAATGTATAGTTGAAGCGAAAATCGCACCAAAAATCGAACTAAAAAGAAACACCACCACGGCCCTTCTGCTTAAATTCAATTGTCTCACCCCACCCAACTACATAGACATACCTTTCTTTGACGCCAAAACCAAGGTTACACCCTTCGAAAGACGTCCGATGCGATGCTATAAATGCCAGAATTACGGACACATGAGCCAAAATTGTAACGGTAAAAAAAAGATGCTCACACTGCTCTCAGGACGACCACGATAAGCGAAACGATCCCGTGTCGTGCCCATCCGAAGAACCTCACTGCTTTTACTGTAAAGTAAACGGCCACCCTACGGGACACGAAGACTCCCCCCAGGACAAGACTTAGAGAGAGAGATCCTGCAATACCAAACTGAGCACAAAGTCGGGCGACGAGAGGCTGCGGCCGCGATTCGCTCCCCCCAAGCTGACCCTCCCGCCCAGGAGAGAAGATCAGCATCATTCCCTACCCACTTCCCTAAAACGCTTGTAGATAGTGGTGCAACCAAAGTTGCCCCCCTCAATGAACCCATTCGCCATGATGAACTCGATTTCCAAACAACTGGGAGGCAGACCGATAAACATAAACCGACAGGGCAAGAAGTATCTGGCCCACGTCGTAAATATTGAGCAAAGTAACGCTATACAAAGGATTAACAAAATAGACAAACACAAGGTAGCTGTCGAAGTACATTCGTTCTCCGATGCTACAAGACGAATTATATACACTTCCAAACACACTCGCAAAACTTACCTTAGGGCTTTTGCAGCAGGTTTAGCAAAGGATTATGGAATCACCAACGTTCCCCTAGCAGAAGGGATTAAACCACGATACATCCACACCACCGCGTACCAAATCACTTTCCTAGGACGTGACACACCGGAATTTATTGAAATCCCGGGCGAACAGGGAAAAACAAAAACTTACCCCGAGGCGACATGGCCTGCTATGTGCAAAAAATGCCTGGAATACGGCCACGTCATAAAATACTGCAAACCATACATACCCCAACGCTGTAAAAGGTGCGCCGGCGAGCATGACCGAAAGGTCTGCACAGCCCACCAACCTAAATGCTACCACTGCTCATGCCTCCATGAGGCAGGTTACCGCGACTGCCCAAAGCAGATAGACCAAAAAAAAATCCCTCTCGAGTACTAACAGTACCACAACCAGCCCAGCGACCGCCCTCGTAATAGAGGCGGGCGCCCCAAGCAACGAATCCACCAGTGCCCAGGAAAGCACTGCGATGGATGCTGCCTCGTTCGACTACGAGGAGAGGTCCAAGAACACGAAAAGCAAAAGGCCAAGAGACGATGATTCCTCCGACGACGACCGCGGGATACGCGACACCCTCTCGCCACGAAGCAAAAAGATTAGTAGCACCCCACAAACCACAGTTTGCCTCGATCAGAGCGTTGAACGACTTCTGACCGTCTTAACTGCAACCGCACCAAGCGAAAACCGAAGTGAGGTATTCAACCCTCAGCTAACATGCCCAACACCAGAATATCTCACAAGTGGGGACGACCATCGCTTGCACGAGGATGCATTGAAAATCTTCAATGAAAGAACTGATACTCCAGAATACTGATCTACCATGCATCGCACTCGACTCAAATATCTCAACGACTGCTACTCAGCCCATCATAATGTTTAAAAAACCCTCCATAGAAGAGAAACGCGCTCGCTCAAGAAGCAAACACAAAGATCGTACTCCCTCATCCTCTTCCTCCTACAAGAGCACTCACAGCCGAGAACGCAGTGAGTCTAGGAAATCATGTTCTACAGAAAGCGGACGCTCATTCGAACGCTCTCGATCTAGGACACCTGCGCCTCATGGACAAGAACACCACGAAAGTTCCTACAAACCACGCGACCGCTCCAGACCCCCAAAATCTGGGGGTGAAACAAATCCGAAATAAACAACAACACAATACTTCTGTGGAATTGCCAGGGACTTGCAAGAAAGATTAAATACTATCGCTAATCTCCACCCATAAACTTTTGGTGGTAGGCCTCCACGAGATCAAACTCCGCGACACAGTGACCTTCTCTATCCCTCAATATGTCATACACCGTCGCGAAGGTCACAATAATGTGACTGTACACGGCGGAGTGGCACTTATGATCCATCAAAGCATACCTCACCACCTCCTCCCTCTGAGAACAGAACTCCAAGCTGTCGCAGTGAAGATATGTATCTCAGGTCCGATTGCGGTGGTATCTATCTACTCGTCAAGTAACAACGACCTCACAGAGGCACTAATGACCGATCTGCTTAACCAACTGCATCATCCCGTACTTCTCCTTGTAGACTTCAACAGCTACCACGAAGTGTGGGGATGCGTGAGAACAGACCCCAGAAGAGTGATAATGGCCAACACCATAGACACTCACAACCTGGTCCTTCTTAACGACGGACAACCCACACGGATCACCATCGGAAGTAAAACCGCCGTCGATTTCTTAATCTGTTCCCCTACTTTATCTCCCCAACCCGTTTGGGGAGTCCTGCCTTCAACACATGACAGTGATCACAATCCAGTGATCATATCGCTCCTTACTAACCGACCAAACAATCCTAACACACAAGAACTTCGATTCAACTATCGGAAAGCCAGCTGGGAGGAATACTCGACACATGTCTCATGGGACGATGTGGAGGGCCTTCCCGAAGACATTTCAGAGCACGACCTTATCATACATCTGTTCCGAAAAATTCCAAAGTGCAGCTACTGCATGCATTCCCCAATATGTACCCTCAACCTTTTTTCCTAAATCTTGATGGTGCCCGGAGGAACAAGAAGCAAGGGACCGGCGTGACAGGATGTGCGAGGCCTTCCGCCGCGCACGTTTCACCAGGAACCGAGTAGCCTGGAAGAGAGAAGCTGCCGTGTTCCTCAACCTTAGCGTGGAGAAGAAGCGAGAAAGCTGGACCCAACTAGTTGATACAATCAATCGAAACACTCCTCTTTCCCAAGTGGGGGAAAAAATTAGACGTATCCAAGGTCGCCCCGAGCGACCTATCCACCTACTGTCGGACGGAGACGTTGTCTATTCTTCATACGCGGACATCGCGGACAAATTAGCTCAGACTTTTAGCCAAATATCACAATCAACAAATTATACGGCTTCTTTCCAACAGGAAAAGATCCTAAAAGAAAGTGAGCATATCGACTTCACTTCCACAAATGAAGAATTCTACAACAAACCTCTCTCCATCCATGAACTACAATATGCAATTGACCACACTCGTGAAACCTCACCCGGGCCGAACCGAGTGCACATCAACATGATCAAACACCTTCCTGACAACGCTCTCCAGCACCTACTAAATTTGTTCAATACGTCGTATTCAAATTTATTCTTTCCCGACTTATGGCGGGAATCCGTAATTATCCCGATACCCAAACCCGGAAAATGTCACAGCGACCCACATAACTATCGTCCCATTGCCCTAACTAGCGTCCTATATATGACTATGGAAAGAATGATAAACTCACGCCTAGTCGACTACTTTGAAAAGCATGCAGGCCTTAACAACATCCAGTGCGGTGGCCTTAAGCGCCACTCCACAACGGGCCACCTCGTACGAAGAGAACACATGGTTCCCATATTTTTCGACGTTGAAAAAGCATACGACACTACGTGGAAATACAGGATCATGAAGGATCTCCATCGTAGAGGTTTGAGAGGTCGGCTATCCTCAGTGTCACTCCGACATTCTTCCCAGAGACGGAAGACTGCTCTCATCACTATACGTGAACGACCTACAAATAAGCTACTGACACCCCAGCCTCATAACAATTCCACATGCACTCCAGAAGTGCCTAAACCGAGTCGGGAACTGGGCTTCCCTAAACGGATTCCTAGTCTCGCCCTCTAATACTAAAAGCATGCACTTTACCCTTGTGCCCGGTTTACACCTGAGACCAGCCCTAACTCTGCACAACACCCCTCTAGTATACGAAAAAACTATCAAATTCCTGGGTCTTGTGTGGGATCCTAAACTCACGTGGCGACCCCACATCGCAGCCCTGGCGACTCGATGCAAAAGGTCGAAGGGGACTTATCCAATCGGTAACATCACTGCAGTTCGGTGCCGACATGGACACCGGAATGACGTTGTTCAGAGCAATAATACAATCGCGCATGGACTGCGGAACCGTAGTCTACGGATCTGCAGCTAAAACTACTCTCGACCCTCTCTCGACCATCGTAAACAATGCTTTGCGTATCACAACCGGCGCGTTCCGCTCCACTCCAATCGAATCACTTAACGTGCTCGCTAACGAACTTCCACTTCCGCTCCGGCGAGACAAACTTTCACTACAATACTATTTTAAGACTAGAAGTCTTATCAACAGCCCAGCAATCAGCCACATCACTAACATATCCGATAAGCGCCTTTTTGTGCGGCTAAAAATAATATATGCCCACCGTTTTCCTTACGTGTGGACAACCTGCTGACCTCGCTTAACATCAATCGAAAAGCTTTTAAGCCTTCATTTTTCTACAGAATCCTTCAAATTAACACACCAACATGGATGATCAAACCACCACCGGTCAACCTAGACCTAAAAATCTACCCTAAAGCAACTACCCTAACTTACGCGTACTGGCAGGAATTCCTAAGACTACTCGAGGAAGAATATTTAGAGCACTGCCACCTATAAACTGACGGCTCCAAAACCGCGGACGGAGTGGGAGCCGCCGCTGTGTGCGGGGACACCCCACTCTCGGCCACCCTCCCACATGAGGCCTCCGTGTTCTCTGCGGAGCTTCGCGCACTCGAACTAGCCGTCTCTATCGCAAAAACACATCGCTTCCCCAAATACGTCGTATTCTCAGACAGTCTGAGTGTCCTCACCCAGCTTAAAACACTACACTATGAACATCCAGTTCTACGTAAGATGCAGAACGATCTCTTTGTGATGACCGAGACGGGCCAGGCGGTGGAATTCTGCTGGATCCCCGGGCACGCGGGAATAAGAGGAAACGAACTTGCGGACTCTCTTGCTAAACTGGCATCTACTCACCTAGAATAATTTTTCGCAATACATTACCGGAACTGGTCCCCTAGCATCAACTCTCAAATAACATCCCGATGGGATGAAATGTGTAGACAGAGTGGACAAAAAATTATTTCAGTCAAACCCTCAGTCGGAGAATGGAAACTAAGTTCACAAACAGAAAAAAACAAGTGTTCATCAACCGCTTGAGCACGGGACACACGTGGATAACTCGCAACCTCCTGATGGATGTCGACATAGGACCAAACGCGCTACCTTGCCCCTGTTGCGACCAAGTGGCTATCAGCGTGAAACACTTTCTGATGGATTGCAATGCATTCGCCGCAGCCCGACGAGCGTTCTTAAATCCCCTGTGCAACCTACAATGCCTACTCACTGACCCAACCTACCATAGAAAGCTTACCGCTTTCGGAAAACACACCGGACTATACGAAGCTGTCTAACCCCAAACACCTGTGCTAGTGAGGCGGTCTCTCCACCCCATCACGCACAGAGATAACAATACATTTACGAAGATACGCGTTTACTCTCTTGTACGCGCTAGTATGCGATTATGCCACATTTGAAATATGTACTTGGTTTCAGTTTGACGAGACTAATATTTTCGCACGCGAGACCGTGCAAACTTACATGAATAATTGAGGGTCGTGTATTACGGGGGAGCCTATAATGACTCACGTTGAGGCTCCGGTGGAAATGAGGCTCAAATCAAATCCTCAACTATAGGCAGAGCAAAATCAACCGTATAAAAATTTGTACCCAGTTTGCCGCTGATACCTTCCCATTGGTTTAATACTCGTCTTGAAAAAGCCATAATTTAGTCAGTAACTTAACTCAAATCTCCACCTGTACCAACTTGCATGCACTATTATTATCCCAAAACGAGGTTGACACACCGTGTTGAACTGGTTTTGATCGACTGATTTTCTTATCCCTTCGTGCTAATGTTGTGCCACTGTCGCTGTCATCCATTGCTTGCAACAACAGTATCCATAATGCCAATTTTCGTTCATTGGTGTGACGGCCAGTGGGGCTTATCTCCTCCTCCTTATCTTCTATCAGTATTTCTTCTTCGTCCGACACTGTCAGCGCACTAAGAGTCTAACTCTCACGCTCGAGGTCACTGTGCTTCACGCTGACCTGTACTGGACACACTTTGACGAGTTACATGTTCTGCATGTGCCGAATTGATTGGCTGCATCACTTATACCATGTGACTGTATGCTATGCGAGAGTAAATACCTGGACTTTTCCATTCGCTGGTAGCTATAGACCAAGGTATTGTAAAGATAGGAAGTCGAGGAAAAATCCTTGCAACAGGCTGCAAGAATACTTGCCACCGCACCCCTTGCTTGTCGTAAGAGGCGACGCATTGGAACAAAGCGAGGCGGCTATTGATCCCCTCCTCTGTCAATTCCTGCCGCTAAGACGGAATAACTAGCGGTGGCAGGAGAGGCCCACGTACAGATGCAGACGCAAGGCTCAATCTCTCACAGAGGGAGGTCGACGGCCAGACACGTCTCTCACTCCTTTCATGCAATTTAGACTCCGCAGCTATAAACCAATAGAAGCTGTCGGGCCTCGCTGCTGACACTGATCTTGTACCTTACTCTTGATTTGAAATGTGTGTTGCAGAGACCTGGCAGTACCGCGCAGCACCAAAGAACTAAGATCTGGTATGTGTGTGGCACCCGTTGGACATCTGTTTGGTTCACGGGCTGCACGGAGACACGGCCCCCCCGGTGGTGTGAACACCCTTATTTCCCTTCCGACTCCCCTTTTCTTCACTCTTCACTATCTCTCCTTTTTTCCCCTTTCCTGATCTGCTCAACTTTTATTTACGTCTCATGTTTAGGTAGTTCAAATTTCTTTAAACTTGTCTTAGACTCCTTCTTAACAACTCTCCTAGTAGTCGTTGCACACAAACACGCACGCACACACACATACACATACATACACATATATACACAAACATACATACACATACATACACAGACATACACAGACATACATACACATACATACATATACATACATATACATACACACACACACACACACACACACACACACACACACACACACACACACACATACGCACACACAGATACGCACACCGACACGGACACGCACACTCAAACATACACATACAGGTTCTAACTATTTTCATTTTGGGTGGCAAATAACGGCCAAGTTGCGCTCTTTCTTTCATGCAATCTTTATCTACGACTATTCCTTCTACTTCCATTCTTGCTGTTCTCATGCGTGAAATTCCCTACACCTAGTGTAGATCTCATGCATGGAATCCACGTTCTCTGTCTCTCCTTCATCTACCCCCTTTGAAGGTGTTGGAGCGCGTAGCCCGGCACCTGAAGGACTTCTGCGAATCCTTGGGACTCTGAAGCAGAGTAGGTAGTGTGTTAATCCTACTGACGGCTATCCAGGGTGTGCTGGGACCATATGACCTCAGCACCTATGGAGTTCCTGTACTTCGCCGCGTAAAGGATATTGACTTTGCGCAATAGTAAACCTAACATGAACATTAAGAGAAGAAAAAACAAAGACAAGCTTGACGCAGCGCTGTTTTCTGGTTTGACTTTCGGCGCCAGAAGGACGATGGCCCGGCGCGCTTGAAAGCCTCTTCACTCTAATCTGGTGTGTGTGTGTGATGTGAGGTGCGTCTAAATGAATGAGATAGGAGGTGCGTCTAAATGGATGAGAGATGTGAGGCGCGTAGTGCTCTCGGTCGCCACCCGTCCCTTCCCGGAGACTCGGCTTTGCGTCAGTATCTGTACATGATCAATGTGGGGAATAATCAAATGTGTTACCCTACTCTGGCGTGCCCATCATCTTGACTCCCTCCTATTCATTTGCATAATGACACAATGCGAATCATGAATGTAGCTCCTCTACTGTGTAAGCTTTGACAAATATTATAATGACGTCATGTCCATGTCCGTGCGTGTTTCCACCCGTTTGGACGCATGTTTTACGAGTCTTAACTTTTAAAGTAGACCGTACCTGCGGCATGAGTACATGTGTTTGTCCTCGCTGCCACGCAGTATTTGGTCTGATGCTGAGCTGTCACTCTCATCAAATCGTGAGTGACGACCTCGGGCAGCACTGCTCGAAGTGAGGGGAGCCTGAGTAGAAAGTTCCGTGGTTATACTTGATCATATCATTTATTTATTAGTCTAAGGTCGTGGGAGCTAATATCAAGCATAATGTTGGTCTCTGTTGTTATATATTAATGCTATTAGATATTTCTTATTGTATCCTGTTTACAGGGTAACAGGTAGCGGTCTACTGCGCTTGAATCTATTTAATACGCATACTTGCTGTGAAGTTCTTCAGAATCTGAAAGGTGATAATAATGAACTTATTTTAATTGACGTTTCGCTATGTTCAACATTGTATTTTTAATTTGCTCTTGGATTAAACTACCGTATGCTAATGACAGACATGGCTAATGTATCTACTCATCTCTTGGCTTAAACTACCGTATGCTAATGACAGACATGGCAAGTGTATCTACTCATCTCTTGGCTTAAACTACCGTATGCTAATGACAGACATGGTTAGTGTATCGACTCATCTCTTGGCTTGAACTACCGTATGCTAATGACAGACATGGCTAGTGTACCTACTCATCTCTTGGCTTAAACTACCGTATGCTAATGACAGACATGGCTAGTGTATCTAACAAAGCCTACTCACTGACCCAACCTACCGTAAAAAGCTTATTGCTTTCGGAAAACACATCGGACTTTACGAAGCTGTCTAAAACACCTGTGCAAGTGAGGCGGTCTCGCACCCCATTACGCACAGAGTAAACAATACATTCACGAAGATACGCGTTAACTCTTTACTCTCTCGTACGCGCTAGTACGCGAATATGCCACAATTGAAACATGTGCTTGGTTTTATCTTGACAAAACTAATCGTTCCCCACGCGAGGCTGTGCGAACTTGACTGAATCGGTGATGGTCGCGCCCTACGGGGGAGCCTATTATGACTCACGTTGAGGCTCTGGTGGAAATGAGGCCCAAATCAAATCACGTTGAGGCTCCGATGGAAATGAGGCTCGAATCAAATCAAAACCTACGGTGGATCCTATTATGACTCACGTTGAGGCCCCTACGAGGGAGCCTATTATGACTCACATTGAGGCTCCGGTAGAAATGGGGCTCGAATCAAATCACGTTGAGGCTCCGGTGGAAATGAGGCTCAATACAAATTCAATCAAATTATTGTTCCCGCACATACAGTGCGTAGTTATTGACATTCATGAACGTCGTGCCATACGGTGGAGCTCATCAAGCCTTTCGTCAGAGCTTCGGTGGAGATGAGCCCATTTATCTTATCTATAATTTACATATGCATCTTAGGATTGAATGACCTGCTTTATCAATTTTTAACTTTCTTATCCAAATTTACGCATTGAAGCTTTTAACGGAAAAATAGGCCGTTTTAATAACGAATAACTAAAAATGTTGTACACTGTTGTGTTCCAAAAGTGCAATCCACTGGTTTTTCCTACGTAGGCTAAGACTGTTTTATTTCGAATCTGTGGCTGTGTTCGAAGAAAAGAATGTGCAATCTTGTATCTTGCCCTTTGATTTATGTAGCTCTTCATTTTTTGTATATATTATTCCATGTAACAACTTAGTGGTTATTTGTACCTTATAGATTTCACCACGTTCGTCTGGTCCCATTGGCGGTCTTGGTTACAGCTGCAGACTTGCCAGCCAACCCACTGAGAGCACCCTGCCCAGCAATGTAACTTCTCTGTAGTAACAACTACACCAACACCTTCAGCCTTGGTACCTATTCGCTTGGCCACAGTAGCGCCGGGATCCTCTCCTGTTTCCAGCTTGAGTGTGAAATGATCGGCTAGATCCCTCCAGAGGGCGCTGCAAATCAACGAGTGAAACTAACCTACAAAGCCTTTGGGTCTTGGTGCAGGTTATAGTCTGTAGTCGTAACGTTGCTAAGGCCCCGCCAGAGTAACCGAGATTTCTCGTTTGGCGGCTCCCAACGACATCGGCCTGCCAAAGCCTTTAAACTTGCCCCTCTTTAATCGTTACTAATCAGTGTTGACGGCATAATTATATGTACACACATCGCGCGGGGCTGTGACGTCACTAGTGCTATATGGAGACGTCATCCTTACTCAATATTATCTCCCTAAAGTCCATAGTGGTGCCTATAGCTGCTCGGTGAGGGAAGACACTCAACGCGGTCCTGAGGATTGCTCTAGTATTAACAGTCTAGGCATCATAATTATATTTAAGAATCAATGGTCCTCTCGTCATGTGTAATCGGTAGCCTATGTACGGATCAAGATCCCGGCCGCGTAATGCCTTAGCGCTGCTGTGTGGATAAAGACCTCTTCAGTAGCTGTAGACAGAAAAGTAAATACTATTACTACATCACTCAAATCAAATCCTCAAATCGATTGAGGACGAGGAACTTAACTTTAAACGACAGTCATGACTCTTGGTAGGTATTTTAGCGCTGTATCCTTATCTACGCTCTGATGTGCCTCAATACTAGAGTAGTTAAGGTCTTGCGCCGTTACGCACGTGAGTTTAGTCTTGGGACTGCAGGAAGGGAGCAGCTGCTTGAATTGGCAAACAAGAAGCAGCTGCTACCTAATAGCTTGAGACTCTTGACCAGCTCGGGAGCGATAGTTTATCAAACCACTCTTTTGGGGTGGATGGATGATTATTCATTTTATAGATCATTAACACTTTATTTTATTATTTCTTATTTCGGTGGACTAAGCGGTGTGTTAGTTAGTCTAGTCCAACCTACGGTGGGAGAATTTGCACTCTCCCGGGCGCCTAATAAATGTCCAAGCACAGCTAGGTGCTTTTGATGGCTATAAGGCGAATTAATGTTGCTGTTGATCTTAGAGAGTGAAAGTCTTGAATGGCACTGTGCGTGGAGGGGGCCAGTCGGGGCAGATTTAGGCGAGTGGAGACGAGTCGACTGGCGAGGCGATGAGTCGAGACGAACCGAAGCTGGTTGAGACTAGGTGACCCGGGAGTGGGGGGTACTCGCGGTGCTCGAGGGACCTGCGGGTTTCGGGAACCCGGGGGATTTGGAAGACCCGGAGAATTTGGGGGGGACCCTTGGACCCTTCCAGTGCCCTCTGGGACACCCTTGAGACCCTTTGGGACCCCCTTGAAAAATTTTGGGGCCCACTTGAGGCCCCTTTGAACCTGGGACCCCTGCTTTCCTCTCCCCACCCACGCTGTAAAACCCATACACAGAAACATGTATGTATATGAAAAGCTTGAGTAGAACAATTGATTATTACAGTCTGCGGATTAGTGGCACAGAGGCCGAGGGTCGCTTTGAGGCTGGTCGAGGTGCGTCGAGATGTCGAAACATGTTGAGGCTAGTCTAGTTGTTTGCGACGAGCTGAGACTGGCCGAAATTATTCGAGACAATCCGAGATGAGCTGAGACGAGGGGACCCGAAAGATTTGGGTTACCCTCCGGGATTCATCGGGCTCTTTTGGTACCCGTGACACCTCTGCCACTCACCTTCCACCCTTTAATGCTTCAGTGAACATTTTTGTTATAACAGTCCACATGATCGCTAGAGCAGCGAACTTCTTGGACCCTCTTGAGAAACTGCAGGACCCACTTGAGGCCCCTCTGAATCTTGGAACCTTTGCTCCCTCTTCCCCTCTTCCCAAATCAACTTTAAACCTAGCTGAATCTACGCTGCACCTACTCTGCCACTCTTCAATTGCCCTACGGGGGAGTCAGCATTAATTTCGCGTTGGTACTCCGGGGGAAAACAAAATCAAACTACTAGTACTACTACTTCTTATGGGCACCAGCGTGCGTCTGTCATTGCAAAAATTTGTTAAAAAAATCTAACTTTAAAAGCTTTTTTTTTTTGCACACTGAGGCGTGCGAGCCTACTGGAAACATGATCATCGTGCCCTACGGGAGAGCCTATTATGACTCGCGTTTAGGCTCTGGTGGAACTGAGGATCGAATCAGATGACCTCGGCCTCTCCACCCTATCCCCCAACAGAAAAGACCAAGTGTTCATCAGCCGCTTGTGCACGGGACACACGTGGATAACTCACAACCACCTGATGGATGTCGACATAGGACCAAACGCACCACCTTGCCCCTGTTGCCACCAAGTGGCTATCAGCGTGAAACACTTATTGATGGATTGCAACGCACTCGCGGCAGCCCGACGAGCGTTCCTA
>SDVV010008660.1:0-17101 GCA_016164225.1 Gammarus roeselii | reverse complement strand
CGACCAGTGATGCTTTGCCACTGACTGCCTGCCGCCTGTTTACTACAGTTGTGTAGTGTCTCAGCACTGTTGACCTTATTTTCTATCGATTTGATACGATCGTTGGTCTCTGAGTCTAGAGCTGTAAGTTTCTTTGCCAGTTCCGAGTCTAAGTGCACTTGGAGTTCATTTACCCGATGCAGGGTAATTTTAGCAATCTCTTTTGTTGCTTCTATTTCGCTATTTATCACATCTTTGAGTTCGCCAAATTGTTTTTGAACGCTTTTTAGTTCTAATTCAACAGCTAGCAGCCTTGTATCGGCGTTAACTGCATTTGCGTTATGTGGGCCACCAGAAGCAAGAGCTAACTGTGCTTTCAGTTGTTTAATCTCTTCGGCATGTTGACAGAATTTACAGCTCGCTATTTTGCACTCTCCGTTTGAAGGCGTATTACGCGTATGCATAGAAGAGCTTCCACCATACATTAGTTCAGGAGTGTACGGTATACATCACGGCCGTAAGGGACAGTACGGTGCTAGAGTTGGCGTACATCACGGCCGTAAGGGACAGTACGGTGCTAGAGTTGGTGTACATCACGGCCGTAAGGGACAGTACATTGCTGGAGTTGGTGTACATCGCAGCCGTGAGGGTTTTTGTGGTGTTTGGGCTAAATGCGCCCTGCACTGCCATGTCATCACGTTAATTGAGTAGCTTATAAATTGATGTCTCACGCTTTTATGTAAACTACTATGTATTAAATAACAAAAAACCGTACAACCTGCAATATCACATGATTGGTCTACATCGTTTGACATGAAGCTATTCTGAGCGTTGATATGTTTGATAGGGCGGCACTTGTTTATTTGAACTTTGAATACGATTTGGCTTCGACACTCGGACTATCTAGGCATGCTTATAAGGATTTTGTTTTCGAATGGCACTAAATAAGTGTTGCCATGAGTCTGAATCCAATGATCAGAAACAGCACAGTAGCATAACGACTATTGCCATGATGGCGTCACGCTCAGTAACAGCACAGTAGCATAACGACCATTGCCTTGATGAAGTCACAATCAGTAACAGTACAGTAGCATAACGCCTATTGCCATGATGACGTCTCACGTTTTATTTCCCATCCAACTTCTCATGTCGCAGAATTAAATTCAGAAATGGCATCTTACTAACCTGAGAAGGTGTGCCTGAGAAGGAGAGCGTGAGAAGATGAGCCTGAGAAGGTGAGCCTGACAAGGTGAGCCTGAGAAGGTGAGCCTGAGAAGGTGAGCCTGAGAAGGTGAGCCTGAGAAGGTGAACCTGAGAAGGTGAGCCTGAGAAGGCGAGCCTGAGAAGGTGAGCCTGAGAAGGTGAGCCTGAGAAGATGAGCCTGAGAAGGTGAGCCTGAGAAGGGGAGCCTGAGAAGGTGAGCCAGAGAAGGTGAACCTGAGAAGGTGAGCCTGAGAAGGTGAGTTGCCATCATTCTTGTGAGGTGATAATGCCAGTGTAGGGTATGTCAACTACCATTGACGTGTTAATTCGCCCTTCACGCAGTGCTTCGCATGTATTGCATTTAAACGCTCGTTCATGTTGAAAGATCAGAAACAAGTGGCAGTTTAATGACTCATCAACATAATTTTCAGGAGAAAAAAAAAAGTTGAATTAATTTAACCCTATTGGCACCACGTGGTGTTTAAAATCCTACATATAACTAATACTCTCTCATATCTCTTCAATGTGCTATTATATGTTGCTCTCCTCCAAGCTATTTTCAATTCAATGATCATCAATATGATCGTTCAATAAAATGACAAAAAAAATTAGTACTCTGTCTACAAATAGCTTAGTTGCATAATCTCACACCAGTATCCGCGCCGCATTATGACGACACGGTTTTAACTGGAGGTGGGTTTAGTGTGGGACTGACTGCCGTACGGGAGGATGTATTGATGAGAGCGCGCTCTGCCTGGAGGATGTATTGATGAGAGCGCGCTCTGCCTGGAGGATGTATTGATGAGAGCGCGCTCTGCCTGGAGGATGTATTGATGAGAGCGCGCTCTGCCTGGAGGATGTATTGATGAGAGCGCGCTCTGCCTGGAGGATGTATTGATGAGAGAGCGCTCTGCCTGGAGGATGTATTGATGAGAGCGCGCTCTGCCTGGAGGATGTATTGATGAGAGCGCGCTCTGCCTGGAGGATGTATTGATGAGAGAGCGCTCTGCCTGGAGGATGTATTGATGAGAGCGCGCTCTGCCTGGAGGATGTATTGATGAGAGCGCGCTCTGCCTGGAGGATGTATTGATGAGAGAGCGCTCTGCCTGGAGGATGTATTGATGAGAGCGCGCTCTGCCTGGAGGATGTATTGATGAGAGCGCGCTCTGCCTGGAGGATGTATTGATGAGAGAGCGCTCTGACTGATATGCCGTGGAGTAAACGTTCCAGTAAAACTGTTACTATTGGGCTTATTACTCTAATTTCCTTTGCAGATATAATCGATTGACTATGCTACAAGCAAGTCAGTTACCTAAACATAACAGTTAACCAGCAACTAGTCGATAAAGACCTTCAAAAGCATCAACGCGGGACTATGTCGCGACGTCTCGTGGCGTGCCTAATAGGGTTAAGCTCCAGCAATAATATACGTATTGAGGTTCATTCTTGATGTTCATCGTACAAATAAAACATTCTAACTTTGTTACAAACACTTAAAATGTGGGAAGAATTTTTATTTTTCTGGAACCGAGAGAGCAGCTACCAGAATGGCTGCACGTAGAAGCCCCGTTATTGCAACAACCAGAATGGCTGCACGTAGAAGGCCCGTTATTGCAACAACCAGAATGGCTGCACGTAGAAGGCCCGTTATTGCAACAACCAGAATGGCTGCATGTAGAAGACCCGTTATTGCAACACCCAGAATGGCTGCATGTAGTAAGCCCGTTATTTTGCTCGAGCGTTCGACGATTTGTAAATTGTGTTGCTAGGAGTAGGCGAGTATTGTAAATCAAATGCTAAAGTTTTATAATTTGATGCAAGCTTCATGAATACTTATTTTAACATGAAAGTTTTGTCGTTCAAATGTTGTGAGGCTCAGAGTGCAGTGGCCATAATGCGCAGTTTTTGCTGTTGTTCGGAGGCTCAGATCGCAGGGTTCGCGTCTCGCAAATTGTGCTGTGGTTTAGAGGCTCAGATCGCAGGGTTTGCGTCTCGCATATTGTGCTGCTGTTTAAAGGCTCCGATCGCAGGGTTCGCGTCACGCATATTGTGCTGCTGTTTAAAGGCTCACATCGCAGGGTTCGAGTCTCGCATATTGTGCAGATATTTAAAGGCTCAGATCGCAGGGTTCGCGTCTCGCATATTGTGCTGCTGTTTAAAGGCTCCGATCGCAGGGTTCGCGTCACGCATATTGTGCTGCTGTTTAAAGGCTCACATCGCAGGGTTCGAGTCTCGCATATTGTGCAGATATTTAAAGGCTCAGATCGCAGGGTTCGCGTCTCGCATATTGTGCTGCTGTTTAAAGGCTCCGATCGCAGGGTTCGCGTCACGCATATTGTGCTGCTGTTTAAAGGCTCACATCGCAGGGTTCGAGTCTCGCATATTGTGCAGATATTTAAAGGCTCAGATCGCAGGGTTCGCGTCTCGCATATTGTGCTGCTGTTTAAAGGCTCCGATCGCAGGGTTCGCGTCACGCATATTGTGCTGCTGTTTAAAGGCTCACATCGCAGGGTTCGAGTCTCACATATTGTGCTGATGTTTAAAGGCTCGATGCTCAAAGCATAGGCTGTTGCTGTTGTTTGAAAGTTCAAGGCACAGAGCCCGTACAGTGCAAGTACTGCTATTGGGTGAAGGCTCTTAGCGCAGGGCTCGTATCGCGCATTTTTTGCTGCTATTTGAAGGCTTGGAGCGCAGCGCTCGTATCGAACGTATTATGCTGCTCGTCTTTTTGCAACTGTTGAAAGGCTGTTTTGCAGCTGTTGGACGGCTGTTTTGCAATTGCTGGAAGGCTGTTTTGCAACTGTTGGAAGGCTGTTTTGCAGTTGTTGGAAGGCTGTTTTGCAACTGCTGGAAGGCTGTTTTGCAACTGTTGGAAGGCTGTTTTACAACTGTTGGAACGCTACTCTGCAACTGTTGGAAGGCTGTTCTGCAACTGTTGGAAGGCAGCTTTGTAGCTGTTGGAAGGCTGTCTTGCAACTGTTGGAAGGCTGTTGTGAAACTGCTGGAAGGCTGTTTTGCAACTGTGGAAGGCTGTTTTGCAGCTGTTGCAACATGTTGAAACAATGAGTTTGTTAGCTGAGCGCTATTAAAGTAATTTAGCAATACTCGTTCAGATTACACAGTGTGGCCTGCCTGGCTTCTACTGGCCTGGCTCCTACTGGCCTGGCTCCTACTGACCTGGCTCCTACTAACCTGGCTCCTATTGTTAATGCAGCTGACTACTTCATGTAAGCCTGCGGTCGAGTCTGAGCGAGCTGGATTATAATTTTTGATCCATTTCTTGTGAGTGCAAACACAACACTGCGATTGCACAAGAACACAACACTGCGAACACAACACTGCGATTACACAAGAACACAACACTGCGAACACAACACTGCGATTACACAAGAACACAACACTGTGATTTCACAAGAACACAAAACTGCGAACACAACACTGCGATTACAGAAGAACACAACACTGCAAGCACATCACTGCGAACAAACACTGCAACTACACAGGAACACAACACTGCGATTACACATGAACACAACACTGCGGAAACAACACTGCGATTACACATGAACATAACACTGCGAACACAACAATGCGATTACAAAAGAACAAAACACTGCGCACACAACACTACGATTACACACGAACACAACACTACGAACACAACACTGCGATTACTTAAGAACACAGCACTGCGAACACAACACTGCGATTAAACAAGAACACAACACTGCGAAAACAACGCTGCGCTTACACAAGAACACAACACTGCAAACACAACACTGCGATTACACATGAACACAACACTGCGAACACAGCACTGCGATTACACAAGAACACAACACAGCGAACACAATACTGCGATTACAAAAGAACACAACACTACGAACACAACACTGCGATTAGACAAGAACACAACACTGCGATTACAAAAGAAGACAACACTGCGCACACAACACTGCGATTACACACGAACACAACACTGCGAACTCAACACTGCGAACACATCACTGCGATTATTTAAGAACACAGCACTGCAAACACAACACTGCGATTAAACTCGAACACAACACTGCGAACACAACCCTGCGATTACACACGAACACAACACTGCGAACACAAAACTGCGATTACACAAGAACACAGCACTACGAACACGACACTGCGATTACACAAGAACACAACCCTGCGAATGCAACACTGCGCTTACACAAGAACACAACCCTGCGAACATAACACAGCGATTACAAAAGAACAAAACACTGTGATTGAAAAAAATACAATACTGCGAATACAACACTATGATTACAAATATCACAACACTGCGAACATAACACTGCAATTACAAAAGAACACAACACTGCGATTATAAAAAAAAACAGAACACTGCGAACACATCACTGCGATTACAAAAGAACACAACACTGCGAACACAACACTGCGATTACACAAGAACACAACACTGCGATTACAAAAGAACACAACACTGCTAACACAGCACTGCGATTACACAAGGACACAACACTGTGCTTACAAAATAACACTACACTGCAAACACAACACTGCGCTTACAAAAGAACACAACATTGTGAACACAGCTCTGCAATTACAAAATAACACAACACTGAAAACACGAAACTGCGATTGCAAATGAACAAATACTGCAAACACAACACTGCGATTACACAAGAACACAGCACTGCGAACACAACACTGCGGTTACACATGAACACAACACTGCGAACACAACACTGCGAACACGACACTGCGATGACACCAGAACACAACACTGCGAACACAGCACTGCAATTACATAAGAAAACAACACTGCGATTACACCAGACCACACAACAATGCGAATACAACACTGCGATTACACAAGAACACAATACTGGGAACACAACAGTGCGATTACACAAGTACACAATACTGCGAACACAAAACTGCGATTACACAAGAACACAGCCCTGCGATCACAACACTGCGATTACACGAGAACACAACACAGCAAACACAACACTGCGATTACACAAGAACACAACACTGCGAACGCAATACTGCGAGTACACAAGAACACAACACTGCAAACACAACACTGCGATTAAATAAGAACACAGCTCTGCGAACACAACGCTGCGATTACACAAAAACACAACACTGCGATTACAAAAAAACACAATAGTGTGAACACAGCACTGCGATTACACAAGAACACAACACTGCGCTTGCAAAATAACACTACACCGGAAACACAACACTGCGATTACACAGGAATACAGCACTGCGAACACAACAGTGCGATTACACAAGAACAGAACACTGCAATTACACAAGAACACAACATTGCGACTACACCAGAACACAGCACTGCGAACACAACACTGCGATTACACAAGAACACAACACTGCGAAGACAACACTGTGATTACACAAGAACACAACACTGCGATTACAAAAGAACACAACACTGCGTACACAACCCTGCGATTACATACGAACACAACACTGCGAACACAACACTGATTACGCAAGAATACAACACTGCGCACACAACGCTGAGATTACACACGAACACATTACTGCCAACACAACATTGCGATTACACAAGAATACAGCACTGCGAACACAACACTGCGATTACACAAGAACACAACACTGCGAACACAAGACTGCGATTACACAAGAACACAACACTGCGAACACAACACTTCGCTTACACAAGAACACAACACTACGAACACAACACTGCGATTACACAAGAACACTACATTGCGAACACAACACTGCAATTACACAAGAACACAACACTGCGAACACAACACTGCGATTACGCATGAACAAAACACTGCGAACACAACACAGCGATTACAAAAGAACATAACTGCGATTAAAATAAACAATACTGCCAACACAGCACTGTGATTACAAATAACACAACACTGCGTGCATAACACTGCGATTACAAAAAACACAACACTGCGAACACATTTCTTCGATTACAAACAATAAAACACTGCGAACACAACACTGCGATTACACAAGAACACAACACTGCGATTACAAAAGAACACAACACTGTGAACACAACACTGCGATTACACAAGAACACAATACTGCGCCTACAAAAGAACACAACACTGTGAACACAGCACTGCAACTAAAAAATAACACAACACTGCGAATATAACACTGCGATTGCATATGAACAAACACTGCGAACACAACACTGCGATTACACAAGAACACAGCACTGCGAACACACCACTGCGATTACACAAAAACACAACACTGCGAACACAACCCTGCGATTACACAAGAACACAACACTGCGAACACAACACTGCGGTTACACAAGAACCCAGCACTGCGAACTCAACACTGCGACCACACCAGAACACAACACTGCAAGCACAACAATGCGATTACACAAGAACAGAACACTGCAATTACACAAGAACACAACATTGCGAACACGACACTGCGGTTTCACAAGAACACAACACTGCGACTACACCAGAACACAACACTGCGAACACAACACTGCGATTACACAAGAACACAATACTGCGAACACAACACTGCAATTACACAAGAACACAGCCCTGCAAACACAACACTGCGATTACATACGAACACAACACTGCGAACAAAACACTACGATTACACAAGAACACAGCACTGCGAACACGATACTCGATTACACAAGAACACAACACTGCGAACACAACACTACGATTACACAAGAGCACAACACTGCGATTACACAAGACTGCGATTACACAAGAACACAACACTGCTAACACAACACGGCGGTTCCACCAGAACACAACACCGCGAACACAACACTGCGATTAAACCAGAACACAACACTGCTTACACAACACTGCGATTACACAAGAACACAACACTGCGCTTACACAAAAACACAACACTGCGAACACAACACTGTGATTACAAATGAACACAATATTGCGAACACAACATTACGATTACACAAGAACACAGCTCTGCGAACACAACACTGCGATTAAACAAGAACACAACACTGCAAACACAACACTGCGATTACACAAGAACTCAACACTGCGAACACTATACTGCGATTACACAAGAACACAACTTGCGAACACAACACTGCGATTAAACAAGAACACAGAACTGCGAACACAACACTGTGATTACGCAAGAACACAACACTGCGATTACAAAATAACACTACACTGCGAACACAACACTGCACTCACAAAAGAACACAACACTGCGAACACAATACTGCGATTACACAAGAACACAACACTGCGAACACAACACTGCGATTACACAAGAACACAACACTGCAATTACACCAGACCACACAACCATGCGAACACAACACTGCGATTACACAAGAACACAATACTGTGAACACAACACTGCGATTACACAAGAACACAGCCCTGCGAACACAACACTGTGATTACACAAGAACACAACACTACACTGGGAAAACAACACTGCGATTACACGAGAACACAACACTGCGATTACAAAAAAACACAACACTGCGAACACAGCACTGTGATTACACAAGAACACAACACTGCGCTTACAAAATAACACTACACTGCGAACACAACACTGCGCTTACAAAAGATCAGGACACTATGAACACAGCACTGCGATTACACAAGAACACAACACTGCGCTTACAAAATAACACTACACTGCGAACACAACACTGCGCTTACAAAAGATCAGGACACTATGAACACAACACTGTAATTACAAAATAACACAACACTGCGAACACAACACTGCGATTGCATATGAACAAACACTGCGAACACAACACTGCGATTACACGAAAACACAGAAAGTGCGATTACACAAGAACACATCACTGCGAACACAACACTGGGATTACACACGAACACAACATTGCGAACACAACACTGCGATTACACAAGAACACAACACTGCAAACACAACACGGCGGTTACACAAGAACACAACACAGCGAACACAACACTGTGATTACACAATTACACAACACTGCAAACACAACACTGCGATTGCACATGAACACAACACTGCGAATACAAAAGAACACAACACTGCACCCACAGCACTGCGATTACACAAGAACACAACACTGCGAACACAACACTGCGGTTACACAAGAACACAACACTGCGAATACAACACTGCGCTTACGCAAGAACACAATACTGCGAACACAACACTGCGATTAAACAAGAACACAGAACTGCGAACACAACACTGCGATTACGCAAGAACACAACACTGCGATTACAAAATAACACTACACTGCGAACACAACACTGCACTCACAAAAGGACACAACACTGCGAACACAATACTGCGATTACACAGGAACACAACACTGCGAACACAACACTGCGATTACACAAGAACACAACACTGCAATTACACCAGACCACACTACAATGCGAACACAAAACTGCGATTACACAAGAACACAATACTGCGAACACAACACTGCGATTACACAAGAACACAGCCCTGCGAACGCAACACTGCGATTACACAAGAACACCACACAGCGAACACAACACTGTGATTACACAATTACACAACACTGCAAACACAACACTGCGATTACACAAGAACACAACACTGCGAATAGAAAAGAACACAACACTGCGCCCACAGCACTGCGATTACACACGAACACAACACTGCGAACACAACACTGCGATTACAAAATAACACTACACTGTGAACACAAAACTGCACTCACAAAAGAACACAACACTGCGAACACAATACTGCGATTAAACAAGAACACCACACTGCGAACACAACACTGCGCTTACACAAGAACACAACACTGCGAACACAACACAGCGATCACACAAGAACACAACACTGCGATTACACAAGAACACAACACCGCGAACACAACACTGCGTTTACACAAGAACACAGCACTGCGAACACAACACTGTGATTACACAAGAACACAACACTGCGAACACAACACTGCGATTACAAAAGAACACAACACTGCGAACACAACACTGCGCTTACACAAGAACACAACACTGCGAACACAACACAGCGATTACACAAGAACACAACACTGCGATTACAAAAGAACACAACACTGCGAACACAACCCTGCGATTACACAAGAACACAACACTGCGAACACAAAAGAACACAACACTTCATATCTTTAAAAAAAAACTGGGGAATGTTAAATAAAAAGTGGAATGGTCGATATCATGATCGCTCGTACAGAGTAAGGGATGAAACATGACTAGGAAGTGTGCTTTCAAACTAGGGTATTTCTAAGCACGAACAGAAGACGCGGTATAGAAAATGCTACGCCACAGAACAAGACGATTGTAAAGCGTTAACTTTCTGTAGTTATTCTGGATCATCTTAGGGTAGTCAGGCGGTGAGCAGGTTCACCCCAGATTAGTCACCGTTGCTGGACGGTTCTATGTGTGTGAAGTTCACTAAGTCATTGGACACGTCATGAGTCTAAAGTAGTCCGGTGATTTCTCGTGACTATTTATTAGTAATATAGCTTGGTCAAATCTACACCTCACGGATTTTAATTGGTCATATATACCTGCCGGCCCATTAAAGTCGTCAGCTGAACTATTCGTCGTCGAATACAAAGTTTCAGTGTCTCGTGCATGTTCTGCTGTTGCTGTTATCACGCATGTTTTGTCGCTGTCTAGAGGCGCATGTTACTCAGGATCGCTGCTGTTAGAAGCATCAGTTTCTCGTATCGTGCAGTTTGCTGCTGTCGGGAGGCTCAGGCGATCGTGTCGTGCCTGTTGGCTGCAGTCGATAGGCTTAGATGTTCGTATCATGCCTCTTTGCTCCTGCGGGGGGCTCAGATGCTCGTATCGTGTTTGTTTGCTGCTGTTGGGGGGCTCAGATGCTCGTATCGTGTCTGTCCGCTCTTGTGGGAGGCTCAGATGCTCGTATTGTAATTGTTTGCTGCTGTTGGGGCTCAGATGCTCGTATCGTGTTTGTTTTCTGCTGTTGGGAGGCTAAGATGCTCGTAACGTGTCTGTTCGCTCCTGTGGGGGGCTCAGATGCTCGTATCGTGCTTGTTTTCAGCCGTTTGGAGGCTCAGATGCTCGTATCGAGCCTGTTTGCTCCTGTGGGGGGCTCAAATGCTCGTATCGTGCTGAGTTGCTGCTGTTGGGAGGCTCAGATGCTCTTATCGTGCCTGTTTGCGGCCGTCGGTAGGCTCAGAGACTAGTATGTGTCTGCTTGCGGCCGTCGGTAGGCTCAGAGACTCGTATATGTCTGTTTGCGGCCGTCGGTAGGCTCAGGTACTCGTATATGTCTGTTTGCGGCCGTCGGTAGGCTCAGATACTCGAACGTGTCTGTTTGCAGCCGTCGGTAGGCTCTGATACTGGTACGTGTCTGTTTGCGACCGTCGGTAGGCTCGGAGACTTGTACGTGTCTGTTTTCGGCCGTCGGTAGGCTCAGAGACTCGTACGTGTCTGTTTGCGGCCGTCGGTAGGCTCAGAGACTTGTACGTGTCTGTTTGTGGCCATCGGTAGGCTCAGAGACTCGTACGTGTCAGTTTGAGGTCGTCGGTAGGCTCAGATACTCGTATATGTCTGTTTGCAGCCGTCGGTAGGCTCAGAGACTCGTACGTGTCAGTTTGCGGCCGTCGGTAGGCTCAGAGACTCGTACGTGTCAGTTTGCGGCCGTCGGTAGGCTCAGAGACTCGTACGTGTCAGTTTGCAGCCGTCGGTAGGCTCAGATACTGGCATCACAAATGATGTGCTCTTCTGACGCAGTGCTTAAGGAGCGTGCGTTTCTAATTGCCAGGGAGCACTCCATGTCAGGCAATCTCCGCTAGGCGTTTTATGTCTTTTTAAGGTGAGAAAGGGTGTGTGATTATTTGAAGGTGTGTGTGGTGGCAGGATTTATGCGTCCGGTGGTGGCCCGTAAACGCTTGGGTTACCTGTAATAGCACGGCCAGGGAGCGAGGCAATTAGCGCCCCACCCTCTCCACCATCACCGGGTGGAGGGAGAGGGCTCAGGGTACCTGCATATGTGTACATATTTATAGGCCTGAGCCACTCATCTTGAGGTATAGGCTAGCCTGTGGAGGAATGGTCTCACCGGGGCTCGGTTTATGTTGGTAGGGAACTGTTCATGTTTATTATGATAGCCTGCGTCTCCTTCTGCCTCGCCTCAAAGGACATCGTCCCCACACATGCAACACTAACTCGACCGACCGAACACCATTTAATCGCTCGGGAAAGTGACCTTTTCCAAGACATTAAATGGTGTATCAGTGGACATTGATTGGCCTCACATAACACAACTTGGCCTCATGTGACCATTGCTCCTGTCACATACCATTACTTTGCCTCGTGAGATCATCGCTCGCGTCAGGTAACATTACTTTGCCTCGTGAGACCATCAATCGCGTCAGGTAACATTACTTTGCCTCGTGAGACCATCGCTCGCGTCAGGTGACATTACTTTGCCTCGTGAGACCATCAATCGCGTGAGCTAACATTACTTTGCCTCGTGAGACCATCGCTCCTGTCACATAACATTACTTTGCCTCATGCGACATTCACTTACTTCACATAACACTATTTTGCCCCATGAGACCATTGCTCGCGTCACTTAACATTACTTTGTCTCATGAGACATTATTTTGCCTCCTGAGATACTCTTGTATGACATATTACTATTTTGACTCACGAGACATTCACCTGCATCACATAACTCTACTTTGACACATGAGCCATTCAGTTGCGTCCCATAACACTACTTTGCCTCATGTGACACTCCTTGCGTGGCACACCACTACTTTGCGCTAGTGAGACTTCCCCTTGCGTCACATACTACTGTTTTGCCTCGTGAGATACTTGCATGCGTCACATATTTCTACTCTGCCTTACGAGACATTCAGTTGCGTCACATAATAATACTTTGCCTCATGAGACATTTACTTGCGTCACACAACGCTCCTTTGCCTCATCGGATATTAATTTGCGGCACATAGCGCTACATTGCCTCATGAGACATTTACTTGCGTCACATAACAATATTTTCCCTCTTTAAACATTCACTTGTGTCATCTAACACTACTCTCCTTAATGAGATTTTCACTTGCGTCACATAACTCTTCATTGCCTCACGATATTCACTCACGTCGCATATCATTGCTTCGCCTCACGAGACACTCACTTTCGTTACATAACAATACTTGTCGTGAGACATTCACTTGCGTCCCATAAAGCTACTCTGCCTCATGAGATATTTGCGTCCCATAACACTATCTTGTCTCATGAGACATCGACTTGAGCCACAAAACATCGCTACCTGCTTCATTGGATCCTGTTTCGCCTCACATGATATTGCTCTTTGTGATGAGACGAGAATTGTTTCCATCTCACGAGGCCTGTCATTGGCGTGTCATATCACACGAGGCCTGTCGCTGGCCTGTCATATCACACGAGGCCTGTCGCTGGCCTGTCATATCACACGAGGCCTGTCATTGGCCTGTCATATCACACAAGGCCTGTCGCTAGCCTGTCATATCACACGAGGCCTGTCGCTGGCCTGTCATGTCACACGAGGCTTGTCGCTGGCCTATCACATCACGCGAGGCCTGTCATTGGCCTGTCATGTCTCACGAGGCCTGTCATTGACCTGTCATATCTCACGAGGCCTGTCGCTGGTCTGTCATATCTCACGAGGCCTGTCGCTGGTCTGTCATATCTCACGAGGCCTGTCGCTGGTCTGTCATATCTCACGAGGCCTGTCGCTGGACTGTCATATCTCACGAGGCCTGTCATTGGCCTGTCATATCACACGATGCCTGTCACTTGCCTGTCACATCACACGGGGCCTGTCGCTGATCTGTCACATCACACGAGGCTTGTCGCTGGCCTGTCACATCTCACGAGGCCTGTCGCTGACCTGTTACATCACACGAGGCCTGTCGCGGCCTGTCACATCACACGAGGCCTGTCGCTGGCCTGCCATATCACACGAGGCTTGTCGCTGGCCTGTCACATCACACGAGGCTTGTCGCTGGCCTGTCACATCGCACAAGGCCTGTCACATTGCACGAGGCTTGTCGTGGGCCTGTCACATCACACGAGGCCTGTTACATCACACGAGGCTTGTCACATCACACGAGGCTTGTTGCTGGCCTGTCACATCACATGAGGCCTGTCGCTGGCCTGTCACATCACACGAGGCCTGTTACATCACACGAGGCTTGTCACAACACACGAGGCTTGTCGCTGGCCTGTCACATCACATGAGGCCTGTCGCTGGCCTGTCACATCACACGAGGCCTGTCGCTGACCTGTCACATCACACGAGGCTTATCGCTGGCCTGTCACATCACATGAGGCTTGTCGCTGGCCTGTCACATCACACGAGGCCTGTCGCTGGCCTGTCACATCGCACAAGGCCTGTCACATTACACGAGGCTTGTCGCTGGCCTGTCACATCACACGAAGCCTGTTACATCAAACGAGGCTTGTCACATCACACGAGGCTTGTTGCTGGCCTGTCACATCACATGAGGACTGTCGCTGGCCTGTCACATCACACGAGGCCTGTCGCTGACCTGTCACATCACACGAGGCTTGTCGCTGGCCTGTCACATCACACAAGGCATGTCGCTGGCTTGTCACATCTCACGAGGTCTGTCACTGGCCTGTCACATCTCACGAGGCTTGTCGCTGGCCTGTCACATTACACGAGGCCTGTCACATCGCACGAGGCTTGTCGCTGGCCTGTCACATCACACGAGGCTTGTCGCTGGCCTGTCACATCACACGAGGCCTGTCACATCGCACTAGGCTTGTCGCTTGCCGGTCACATGAGACGGACCATTCATATCTTATTATTTCATCTGTCAATTTATCAAATTATCCGCTTCAATTGTCACGTTGCATTAAATTACTCAAAAATTTGACTTAGTGTCAAATTGCATTTCAAGTTAAACAAATTTTGATTAAAAAAGATTGTTTATAGTCTTTGTACATGGGTCGTTGTCCACCCACACATGCTCAAGAAAGTTGATGCAACAGCGATGTCTTATTGATGGGAGAAACGCCTGCACAACTTTTCAAAAATATATTCTACACAGAAAATATAGCTACGTCATTTGTAGGGCCTCAATCACGAAATATTTTAATGGCCATTAATAAATGTAATGTTAAAAATATTTGTTTGAAAAGGGTTGTTAAACTGTTGATGTTTTTATTTCTCTGGTAATTTCCTAACAAAATGAGCAAGTGGCGTCCCATATGACGTCCGGTATGGCGTCCCATATGACGTCCCATATTTCGTCCTATATGACGCCCCGTATGGCGTCCTATATGACGTCACTTATGATGTCCCATAGGACGTCCCATATGACGTCCCATATGGCGTCCCGTATGACGTCCCGTATGGCGTCCTATATGATGTGACGTATGATATCTCAGAAGACGTCCCATATGACGTCCCGTATGGCATCCTATATGATGTCATAAATAGCGTTCCATATGACGTCCTTTATGACGTCTAGTAAGGCTTCCCATGTGACGTCTAGTATGGTATCCCATGTGACGACCCGTATGGTGTCCCATATGACGTTCCATATGACGTCCTGTATAGCGTCCATAATGACTTCCGGTGTGGCGTCACTTGCGACAACTTCAAGAGGTGATCACTCTAAATATTTGTTCGTGTGTGGGCGTTTCTTCTCTGTATTGCTTTGCTTCGCAAATTGCTAGAGACATCAAAAGAGGTTCGTATTGAAAAGTTACGTGACTGCTGCTCGCTAACCCGCATGTGATATGTCTCATAGTTTAATTCAGATATTCAAGATAATGTTCAAATAGTGTTCCCAATTAAATACAATGAATTGTTGCTCTATTTCTGCGTCTTTATTAATTGAATACCTGCATTTTAAGATGGAGTGCCTACTAATTGTATGAAGAACAATTTTTATTAGCACAATTATTTATTAGCACAATTATTTATTAGCACATTTATTCATTAGCACATTTATATATTAGCATATTTCTTTATTAGCACACTTATTTCTATTGTAGTCATCAGCTTTATTCTGTCTACATTTATTGATGATATAGCATTATAATTTTTTTGATTCTTTAAATTTTCGATGTATGATTTGAGAAACCATTTTTAATTTCATGTTTTGGGGCCATTTTAGTCTCTCCAACGTGCAATCACAGATCCCCCCCACATCGAGAGACCCTCCGCCACATGCCTCCGTTTACCCGTGTATTTTATGGGTATCCCTTGTGTGTCGGCCACAGTAACGTGTCCGGGCTGTGGCGGCAGCCACAACAGCGCCACATGCAGGCGGCGGCTGTCCAAGAGGTCCAAGAGGTGTCGCCGAAGCGTTATTTACGACCTCCTATCACCGGGTACTGTGTCATCCTCAATTAATCATGATCCCGCAATATAACATGTAAAGAGGATCAAACAAATTTTTCGATTATCGATATTAATTTATGGCTTGGTTCACGTAAAGCAGCGTATTATTACACTCACTAAAGCGTTGGTTACCCTGCGGCTCGTAGGGCTATGAAGCGGACGTAGGGTTCTAACTCCATTGAAGGGAGTTTCGTTTTTATGCAGGCTGTTAAGGATGGAGAGCTCGTACGTACCTGAACCATAATTTATTGAATTTTGCTCGTGTTATATCTTCGATATTAAATTCCTGGGAGCATGTAATTTGGTTGAAGTGTTGTAATCGGTGCCTTAACTACAGTTGGTAGTTTGCGAACATATATTTCATCATGAGTAGAGCTCAATGAGGAACGTACATATATTTTTTGTTTGATGAATGATTCAACGACCTAAAAAAGTTCAATTAATTTACTACCATAGAAAATAATATCATGTAGCTATGTGTGAAGATAATTAT
>SDVV010008659.1:0-17101 GCA_016164225.1 Gammarus roeselii | reverse complement strand
TATATGTGTATATATAAATGTATGTATATGTACTGAACTGAAATATCTACTGAAATGTAGATATTTCAGTACGGTTACCGTTTCAATTACCGCTTACAAATTTGCTTACAGTATTCAAATATATTTTTCGTTCTAATTTCCAGGTAATACAGTCTTCGATTTGGTATCTTTGCTCTTCTCAGTCCTAACTTTTGCTGAGCACTAATTTGTTTACCGTCATTTGAACAGCTATTCAAGCGTTATCCAATCAAAACCATTTTATGAGATGAACTATTTTGTACAGCATGCTGAAGAGCAGCCCGCCATTTAAAAAAATATGAACGGGGACGGAGAGAAGACTCGACAGCCAGCAATCAAGTATTTTTACATGATATTTTTATACATGCAGTAATGTCTACAACATGGCAAATGGCTGCCAATTAGCGGATACCTTTATTGTAATATGATACTGTTCAAACCAAATGCTCAATATGACAAAGAAATAGGCATAGACATTAATAATGCAGCTGCGATCAAAGTGGTGTCCAGTCACCCGTCTCTGTTAAAACTCACGCCTGTTTTCGTTAACAATTTGAAAAATTGAAGGAATTATAGTCGAATGGTAAACAATTTTGCCTTACCCTCGGTGGGGACTATCGTTTGTGAGGCGTTGTGTGCTTGGTTCAACGATTCCATTTGGTTTGCACTCATTCACGTTCGGAAACATAAATTTCATTGGTATATACATTTTCAGTTGCTTTTTCATTTTTTATTTTATTTTTTGTTTTCATCTTTTCATATTTTGTAAGATAAACAAAGGATTTTGTGCGTAGTAGGTGTTGGTTTCTGTGCTCCTTGATTATCGTTCTGAAGTAAACTGGGAAATAAATTAATAACCTCATATACCACCATTCAATATATCACACTGCTTCGTGAAGGAAGGTAATTATCCAGAAAGCGATGCGTTTTTTCACGGTTAGAGGGACAAGTGAGTAGGCTTTGTAGTGTATATAGGGCACTTTTGAACATTTATCGTATTGCTACAAGTGCTTTACGCTGATTGCAGCCTTTTGATACAGGGTTAGGAGCGCGGGCGCAAAGGACCCCATTTCACCGTCCATTAGATGATTAAGAATTATTCAAGGAAGTCATTCGCCCAAAAGGCTCATGAGTATCTGATCAGCCCTGTTCGAGAACAAGGTTTCATATTGCACAACAGAGGGTATACCGGAAATATTTTATGCTCACTATGTTGCCACAAATCGTTTCAATGAAATGTTTTACGGGAGTGTATTGTACTAAATTGTTCATAGTGGCTGGAAACCAGTTCAATGGGAGGCTGCAAACTTGTCTCCCCATACTATCACAATTCGCGACATTCAGAGTAATTCGACCGCTTTGCCTCCCTAGGACATTATATTGAGGTCGTGTTTTATATAGAGATGAGAGGTGTGCATAGAAGGGGGTGCATAATATAGTGTTTCAGTCTAAGTTTGTGCGTTTTGCAAGAGAACGGCCAACTGCGAGCTTGCTTCAAACACAATGGCACCGCAAATATTGAAAAGAAATGAAATTAGGCACGAATGTGTTATTAGGAAGGTACATATATAATGGATGGAGAAGGTTTTGCCACTAGTTTGCCCCCGAATCAAACATTATTGTCGAAGATCATATGAAGCGCAGCTATAATAGGCGGTTGAGTGTAATTTTATGCTTGTGCGACGACGAAATTTGACGTTTATTGACGATAATATCTTTGGTTTTTGTAGCATATTCATCGGAAAAGAAATTGAATGGATTAGGATTATGAAAAATTATGATAAATATAGTTTAATTATTGTGTATTTGTAGAAAATATTACTGTCTTATTTACGTGAGTTTATCGTGTTATTATGGTCTTTCCTAGCGGTTAGTCTCAAAGCTGGAGAAACTGACTGGGAATGCGGATAAAACCGATCATCTGCAATCTTCAGTGGATGCGTTTCAGATCGACAGATCAGTCTGCTATCAATGAAAATGTTTGAGCTGTTCACTGTCCGAGGCAACATGGATGGCCTGCCAACTCCTTATCCTCGATCAATTAGATGCTCTGCTCCGGTTAAGGATATTAAAAAGGAAATCTCACTCTCAAGCTTTCGGTTTCTAATTATCTAGTTACAGTACGTGTTGAAACACAATATTTACCATAGGGGATGAATTACTGCAGCTACAATTATTCAGAGCGTATCATAGGCTACAGGACGATGAGAGAAAATTATCAGTATTTGTTTCGCATACAAAAATGTTTATAAGCTCATTGATTGGGAGCCATGATGTACGTTTTAACTTTAATTTACGTACGAGCGATCGAATGTAGGGTAAACCGGTAGGAAACACAATGGAAAAAGGAAAAAAAACATAAACATATCATAAGACGCAGCCCTAGAAACCCTTTGTGGTTATTCGGTTATAGTCTTGGCATTGCCTGTAATGAATACAACAAACAAATACATTCAAATCATCAACAGCTACGATGCAGCTACAAACTAGGTCTTTGATATGGAGTACCTGAGTGACCGCTGCTTTATGCCCACTCCTCTTAGTAAAATGGAACACGACCTCAATACAACGTGCGAGGCAGGCAAAGTGGTCGATTTAAGCGAGTTCGCAGTCTGCCATGCTGAACTGGTTTACACCCACTAGGAACAAGAAATAATGAATGTATGCACGGTTAATAGGAACGAGAGATGTTTAGATGCGAATTTACTTATTCGATGCCATAATATAACAGTATAAGGAAGTAACCTGCTTCTACAGCCATTATTCAACAAAAACTTCTCAATCCCAGCTAGTGTAGAAATCATATTATGATAATTTTCAAACAATCAGAAGCAGCGTTAGTATGTATTCAAGATTCACATTCGTTCTGCAAGCTTACAAACAACGTAGTTTTGATTGATTCTCTCGCCTACGATATTCAAAGACTGTAATCGCCCGCTGTATAATCGCTGGGTCAAGCCAGCCATGTGACAGATACTATTAATGGCGTCCATCCACCGGCCGAGGCACAGACAAACACAGCATAATTTATCACTGCCTTTCTCTGGGGCCTTTGATGATACTCTAAATTATAGCGTCTCTCATTAGGGTTCCCCTAAATGTAAGGAAGCAATCAGCTGAACAGTTCGTGGAAGCAATCTGTAGACGTGTAACGGAAATTAGGCTATTCAATGTTCGTGAGTTGTGTTTGACGATTTGGACTACTTGTTTAATACTTTCTTGTTTTGTGTAACTTTTCCAAAATGTATGGAATGATTATCTTTTACTCTCTACAGATTGTTTTGGAACGCATTCTGTTTCGAGACTGTAAAACACATGCAGCTGAAAATACGAGGTAAAATTCATACAGTCTTCTGCAATGGTTATAATAACCATGTAGAGCTGGTACCTGCGACCCAATAAACTGTTGATCAAAGCCCTCCTCCTGGTTCGTAAGGCAATAATAATTTGAAAAAACATGTGGCATTCTCTAAGTCATGTGTGTTTATCTCATACATAAATGTTTATGTTTTTTCAATATCAAGTATTTTTTCCCCTATTTCCACTAAACAGACTTGACTATTTGTTGTAAAATAACCTCCCGATTCTTGTCTTGGTTGGACGTGTTAACTGCAAATTTCTCATCTGCTCAGTTGTGATTTTATTCAAGATATTGTTTAATAAAAGATTACGCATATTAATTCGTTTAAAAAAATGATTCACTGAGTATTTAGATGGTTCAGAGACGCTGTGCCGGTTCCATTGAGGATTGGGGGAGTTGGGTGATGTTAGTTGGTTGCGGGTACTTGATTTGTTTACTCTGAAGGGTGAGAGATTTAGCTGTGATCTGATCAATATCTGGAAGATATATTATTCGGATGGTGGTGATATGCTTGTTCTTTTTAATGATAAAACTGCGAGAGCAGCAGGGGATTACAATTACAAACTTGTTGCTCCCTATTGCGAGAGCTTTTTCATGTAAGTTCATCTATTTAGTGAAATTCCTCAGCTGACGACACAGTTAAGTGTATACCCTGATAATTTTTTTATGTATTGATTCGTTTTGTTTGCGTAAACATGTTGTTTCAATGTGTTTAGTTACCATATAATATTACCTATCTGCTGGTTTATTGTACATGTCCGAAGTGCCTAGTTTCCAGGAGCTAGAAAAATAGGTTCAATTTGATAGGGGAGATAGCGCCGCCATCTGGCGAATGGGTCCGAATCGAATGATGCGATCAAGATGAAAAGTACATCATAAGCTCGGGATTCTTGATGCACTCCATTGTCTGCGAGATGGATTCATACGGAGGAACAGATTTTAATTAATTAGGATCCAACTCTGATGCTAAAACAAGGAAATCGATACGCCGGAATATGTATTCAAGTCTTCAATGAGTAATTAAATAATGCGAGGTGATGAAACACTATAATTGAAATGCAAAAAATCCAGAATAGAAAAGTATATTTTTTTAGATGCAACGTTGATAAAATCCTAACCTCAGAATATTAAGTAAGGTCTAACTATTTTTATCACTACTCTGTCCGATATATTGAAGTATTATAAAATATATTGCAATACATACATATAATGCACAGTGACGCTGTTCGTTCGGAAAGCGCCAAAATCGTTGTATATGGTGGTCGACTCCGAATGAAAGGAAAATGTCAATAATAGGTTCGAAACAATGAAATTCCTTTCATAGACGCAATCTGCTACGAAAATAAACAGGTTGGTATATGACAGAGAATCAGACCAGTCGAAGTTCTAATAACCAAAGACAGACTAACCACAAAAATAATAACATCAAGATAATAATAATAATGCAAAACAAATTGTTCCAATCTAGAAGAATGGCCGTTCGGTACTTGTTACCGCCACTTGCCCTACCACTCCCACCTCAATAGTGAATATTGCCATCTAAGATGCAACACCGGTACGAGATACATCAACTAACCGCCACTAGCCCTACCCCTCCCACCGCAATAGTGAGTATTGCCATCTAAGATGCAACACCGGTACGAGGCACATCAACTAACCAACACAAGCCCTACCACTCCCACCGCAATAGTGAGTATTGCCATCTAAGATGCAACACCGGTACGAGGCACATCAACTAACCACCACTAGCCCTACCACTCCCTCTGTAATAGTGAGTATTTCCATCTAAGATGCAACACCGGTACGAGGCACATCAACTAACCACCACTAGCCCTACCACTCCCACTGCAATTGTGATTATTGCCAACTGAGAGGCAACACCGGTACGAGATACATCAACTAACCGCCACTAGCCCTACCACTCCCACTGCAATAGTGAATATTGCCAACTGAGAGGCAACACCGGTACGAGAAACATCAACTAACGAATTATCTACGGCACATGCTATCTCTTACATATGCAAGAGAGAGGCCCTCTCCTCGTACATTTCTGCCTTCCCTTGTATGTGCACGGACCTCTGGCGAATGACTAAATCTGGTTTCAGGTCATTGCAGGTCGAGGGAAATATCACCGTAGTCTACCTGGTATAGTCTACCCAAGGTTCATATAACAGGTTGCCCTGTACCACCCATACAAGCTGCCCACTTCAACCCTAATTTCAATTTAGGCAAATTATTGTCCGATTTCTCCTTATTTTTTTTCTTATGTATTCAGTTGTGAGACATTACACTTTATGACAATAGCAATATTATTGATAAAATTAAACCATTTAAAATGAAGGTGCGAGTGGAATGCTTCATACAGACAGGCAGATATAATACTGAATGGCAAACGACGTAAAATAAAAAAAAAATATTCAGGAAATCTTAAACAATTATTGGAAAGGGGTGAATAACAGTTAGCTTTTCACAGAACAAACTATATTCTGCCGAATAGTAAGGACTTGCAGTTTTTTTTACCAACATTCGTACTAGAGTTTAATGTCCTGGAAACATCTTACTACGAAAACATAGGCCCTGTTCCCATGCGTGCGAGACGACTGGACGTGCAGTCTGGTCGCTTCAGGAGTTTCAGCAATGCATGTTCGCAAATGAAGGGAAATGCGACTGTACGGAAGATAGGTCCACTCTCACATCATGAAGTCACCTCACAGATATAAATACAGATACAGACACTAGGCCAAATCTCTCAGGATGGGGGGTGGCCGACAGCAACTCGCATCACACACCCTAACACGCTCACACTGACACAACTTCGCTCTTTTGCGCTAAATGGTAGTCACGAAAACCCACATCACACTCTCTGGTTCACGAGTGCGGTCTGAGGTTCGTGTCAGCAGCAGGGCCCGACAGCGTGACAGGTTTACCCCGGCCGCGTCATGATGGCAGGGCCCCCCACCCATGGGCATCCCGTTTCTCAGGAGACGGCAAGGGCGGGAAAGCTCATAAGGGCAGCGTCAAAAATCAACCATTCACAACCATTCTCCACGCATGCCTCTTCATAGCACGCTCTCTCGCTACTTCCATATTCAAGTCGTTCCTTCCGAACGCCCGTCTCACACCATCCATCCACCTAAACTTTGGTGTGCTTTTTATGTGGAAATCAATGTCATTGATTTTGTCAATTCACACTTTCAACGTTCATTTGTTTCTGAAGGAAATTATCATGGAACGTAAAGCCTCAAAACATTAAACTTTATACGCTCTTTCATTGATTTTTTTTGCGATAAAAAACTCATATCATTCATTGGAAGAAAATCAATCCTATGATCAGCTTGGTCGGGGCCCACTTACCGATCGGTTCACCTTTCACATTTCTGAACTCCACTGTGCCCTCATTGCTTCATACTGGACTAATATAACCATGATCGATAATCTGTACTTCTATAACAACCATCGGATATCTGAGCAGGTGATTAGCCTTGTGTCAATAATAGCTCAGATGACCCACATATATGGGGCCTCTGACAACTCCAGTCGGAGCACACCTTCTTCCAATGTTCCATGAATAAGTGGATCGGTCCTCGGCCTGAACAACCTCTTGATCTTGATCTAAGGCAAGCGATTTAACCGTATTAAAAATAGATTTATTCCCCATTTATCGGGCAAACAATTTTATATGGCCTCGTATCGATCATATTTTGTCTATTCTGGGGATCCCTCTGCCTAGTGAAGGTGCAATATAATTGTGCCGGAATGGATTATATTTTTTCCATCGTCCAGCGATTTTATAGATTTTTGACGACATCACTGCCCAGTATAGGTGCCAGGAGAAAACAAATATTCAATGCTCTGAGTGGTTGAGAAAAAGTACGTCATGTTAATTTTGTTTATCGTCGGAGGCTTTCATCATTTTTTGGGATCCCCTCAGCTCTGTAAAGAGTTAGGAGATCAAAAACAATCCACGTCCTGTATAGACGTGTCGCAATATATGTTTTTGTTGGAGTCCTCCCTGTTGAACAGCTACGGTAAAATGACTTCCGACCTCCCTCCTTGTTCAGGGTAAAATGAAATCCTGTCAGAGAACCATTATCATAACATCTAAATTCACTTTAAAGTTTATTCAAGTCGCACTTGTTCTGGATTTCCTCTTGTAGGAGTGTTGAGTTATTCAGTTCACTTGGAAGCCAGGTTTGGAAATTTCGTACCGGACGTAATTTTTCAATTCGTTGCAGCGGCCGTTTTTGCTGAAGTAATGTAGGGGCAATTGCTGGGCCACACAAGCACCTTAGTCAGCACCCATGGAGCCCCTACCTTCTTTGCCTTAAGGTAGACCTTGCTATCTTTGATAAAAAATCACGGCAATAAACTCAGGAAAACTCCTCAAATAGCTTCTCAGAATTACAATTCGCACGTCACCATAAGTTTTTGTACGTGTGTTAGGAAGATTTTCTGAACCGTTCATCCCGAACCACCACGAAAAATTCTCAGATCATCACTCAATTGAGATCATGAACTATTGGGTTGTAATGATCTGATGATAACCGTATTAGGCCTTTGTCAAATGACATATAAATTAATATAATCGAAAAACATTGTCGTCGTCAAATACGTAGAAGCCCAATGCCGAACTTTGTGGAAAATTTCAGAGATTTATTCCTCAATCTTTTATTTGTAATTGTTTTTTGGTGACTATACAGCACAACAACCTACAGACTTTTCGGAGCCGGATCCGGAGTCATGAAGAAAGACAATTTCTCACAGCTCCATGCGCATTGATTTCATCATTCGATTATTTATACCGTCATAAGGCATCACTAACTAGTGCATCGAACAAAGTTTAAATAAGTTGAGGTTACGACGAAAGAACCTGATAAGAATTAAGTTATTTTTGAGGCTGTTTTCATGACGATGCCATGAAATAAGTGGAGATTAACAGGACAAAAAAATATTAAAATGTAAAGAACAGACAACGGAGGAATATAATTTCAATTGAAACCACATTAAAAAACGAATGATCTTGATATCCAAGAAAAGTTTGCTGTATGATTATTTGATTCAATTTCAATACTTTTCAGGTTATATTGTGGAATGGTCTGCTTTGGAAATGAATTTTTAGGCATATTTTTAGCAGACTAATTCGAAAAATCATTGCCGACTACTGTAATTATTTCCATACATACAACGAGACACGCATGCACCATTTTAGCGGACGGATCGTTCTGATGCGTCGGGTCGTCTTGGTTTTGTGACAAAACCACGATGACCCAATGTGTCTCATAGTGAAGGTATTATTCTGAGGTGTATCAAGTGAGAGAATTGTTACTTTCAACACGTAAGACTTACTGAACAGGCAGAGGTATACAATCCTTCGATTAAATTAGTATAGTTTCTAGATTGTCAGAATAGATAGCGAAATGAGGCAAATTGAACATGGCATAAACTGCATTTCCCCTTGGATCTTGTTCATTTGACCACAGTATAGTGGTTGAATGCAACTGTACCTAAATTATGATAAATTCAGCTTGATTTCTGGGTCTCCATGGATCTTCAGAGAAGTGGTTTCGAGTTTTTATGTTGTCTGCGAAAAAATTGCCAGAGTATGGAACATGGGGGTGTGATTAATCCAGGGTTATAGGGGGACTGAAACAATGTTGATTCATTTCTGCCTGGTGTTCAGTCTCTAAATGTAGGGAGTGGTCCAGCAGGAGAACGCGAGTGTATTTTGTCCAGGTTAAAAGTAGATAGGATCAAAAAGACGGGGTGGGCAGTTGAGTGGTTGCTCCAGGCAGGTTATACGGCGCTGGAGACAGAGTAAGAAGAAAAATTGTATAGTCTGAAGCCGGATCTTGTTAGAGTGTGTGGCCGGATGCCCTTGCTAGTTAAAGGGTTTCAATTATGATATTTGAATTTCCCCGGAACGACGAGAGGAGCGGAATCAGTTGCCGCCTAAATGTGGAGTTATTGGTGAAAAGACAGTGTTTAATATTCCTGAGTTCGCATGTGGACAGCACTTCTCTAGTGGATCACGAGCTCGCTTTGGCCTTCTGTATGGAAACAAAAATAGGGTTCAATAAGTGAGTAGCTGTTCCAATTGTGCTGTACGTTGCTGAGGCGTGAGCGGCAAATACACAAGAGAAAACGTTGAATGTTTGGAAATTAATGTTTGGGAGGTTTAGCCGTAGTGGAGCTTGAGAATTTGACACGGAATGGCATTTTGAATCATAAGGTTTATGTTCGTAAAGTTGGAGTACAGAGTAGGTTCACCTGTTTGTAGGTGGTTCGGACATTTAATGAGGATGAATGATGGGAGATTGGTGAAATGAGTTCTGAAAGCGGGATTGAGAGGCTTAGACTAAGAGGAAGTTCTAAGTTTAGTCGATGGATGGCGTGAAGCGGGCTCTAGACATTATAGATATCAGTGTGGAGGTAGCGAGAGATGGCACGGTAGAGAGGCGTGAGTGCTGAATGATTGTGATTGAATGAATAATTTATGCGGCTTTCTCGCCCTTGGCTTCTCGTAGAGATAAGTGATGTACTTAGATGAGCGCGCAAATGTGATACATTTATATACATTCGTCGGCGTAAAATTTATAAACAAAAACAATTCAAGGCCATCACGATATGATTTCGGGTCAATCACACTGACATATAAGTCATCTACATGTAACCCTATCCAGTCGAATATCAATAGAAATCGACTACATACAAACAATTTTGTTGTCACGTGAATTGCAAACACAATTTTGGTTTGACCATCAAATTCTGCGATAACAATTTGTGCATTCGCTATTCGAAAGCAATTTATTGTTTAACTTGCATCTTCATAGGAGTGAATTGAACCTAGTTTTAGTAGAGAAGCAAAACAAAATCCCCATGTGTGCGATTGGTTTCGAATCCAATTTGTTATGATGATAGTGATTCATATGTCTCACTGCTTCTGCATAACAGTCGAGTGTTCATGAATAATATCAAATGCTATCCTGCATTTTCAAGAGTCCAGTCCAGATAAGTGAAACGTTATTGGTAAATAGTTCAAGTACGACCAATGAGATAAGGTTGGGACCAAATCGTTCAGATCAATAAAAATCGGCTTCCTGATTAACGTTACCTCCTGTAGCAATCACATCATGATTTTGCAGGAGGGTCGTGAGCGATCATGGGACCCACTAAGTGTGCCGTTCTCGTCCGTCCAGGCCACAACAAGCACGAGGTAAAACATTTGTCCGCCTCTGACCAACCCTGGTGGTAATGTAATTAATTAGGACCTCAATCATCAAGGGTTCCGGGAGTAAAAATTAACTCTGGGAAGAACGGACTTGATGAAATTGATGAATAAATTTTCAATGTTAATGACAACACACTGTTCTGATAATACGATATGAAAATATATCGATACAGGAGACCTGCCTCTCCTCACGCTCCTTAGACCATCGAATAGCCAATTAGAGCAACGTATTTCCAGACCTCGAAAACAAATGTGAACGGAGTTTTTGAATAATTGAAGAGAACACTAGCATTGAGAAGCTCACAAAAAAATGGAAGTGCATCTTCTCAATGGAATGTGACAATGTAATGTGAACAATGATTAAGAATGACATCAACAGACAGTTGACACGACTTTTAGTTCATACATTTGTCGCAAACTGCAAACCCTCTACCTAGGCACCCCCGTCTATAAAGAACGATATTCCAATAACAATCAATATTTTCCCAATAATAGGTTCCTTGTATTTGACCAGGAGGTCGACATCTTAGTTTGGAAAGCTGCCCAACAGAAGTGTAAATCAATGCATTCAATTCTTCTTCCTGCCGTTCTGTAAAAATAACACAATATTATAGTTATAGTCTCCTTTTTTCATATCTATTGGACGATGGGATTTGAATTACAGGTTTGAGGATATTATGGAGTATGAATTCATGATTACACTTCAATAGCTCGTTTTCAATCGGTGATCATTTAATTCCGGATTTATTTCCTTCGGAACCGTGACGGTTTATTTGTTCGACAGATATTGTAATAATTTCAATATGGACACTGCAGATGCGACTCGTGTAGTCTGAACTCATTTGTTATCCACGATATTCGGCGCTTCACAAGTAGGAACAACTTTGTGATGTATCATGGGGCTAAGGAGAACTAAAAGTCATAAAACCATATTCGCGGTAAATGAAATAATGGAAGCAAATTGGTAGGGTAATGTTTTCCGTTACGTGCTGTTTTTTCGGAGTTCTTCATGTAATACGTTGTATTGGGGTAACATGTAAATGAAAAGTTCAAATCTGCGTTACCTGGTTAGGTTTGCAATTACTGTGAAATAACACTGTTCGCTAAATTACGTCTTGCAAACATAATACACCAAATGAGAATTGTAGTTTGCGCCAGTTGGCACGCCACGAGACGTCTCGACATAGTGCCGCGTTACCGCTTTTGTAGGTCTTTTTAAGCTACGCATGTTCATTGACCAGTTGGTGATCAACTGTTATGACTAGGTAACTGACCTTCAGTCATCATATGTAACATGAATCTCTCTTGCCTGTAGTATAGTCAAGATCTTGCGAAGGAAATAAGATCGATAAGTCCTTTAACAAAAAAATTACTGGAAGTTTTACCCCGCGGCGTATCAGGCGGAGCGCGCTCTCATCAACACATCCTCCTCGCACGACAGTCAGTCCAACACTAAACCCACGTTCAGTCATGACTGTGTTTGCTGAATGTGCGCCGACGCTCATGTGAAAGTATGTAATTATGTTATTTGTAGACAAGGTACTAATCATTTTTGACATTTTACAGAACGATCATATTGATGATTATTGAATTGAAGAATAGCTTGAATTAGAGCAACATATAATAGCTCATTGAAGCGACATGAGCGAGTATTGGTTTTATGAAGTATTTTAAGCACCACGCGAGGCTAATATGGTTAAAAAAATTATATAGACTTGATTTTTTAAATTCGGAATGTTTCCAGAATGAAGAATGATAATAGACATTACGTGTCTTTCGTCAACCATTTCCAGAGAATAGTTACTTTCGTATAGTAAATGATATGTACAAAAATAGGACAGATTGCTCTAACAAAAATATCGTTGTAATGATGAGACATGCACAAGGGCAATACAATATGAATGTGTTAGTGAATGTATAAACAGTTTACGAGATATCACATCACGAAGTGGGAAAATTGTGACGTCAAAAACGGAGGTAAGGAACATATTTTGATGAATAAAGATGATGAACGCACAAACCGTGAACGTAAGAAGGTGATATCCTCTTAGTGACACACTGGGTCTCTAAGCTAGAGCGGTCAAATTGTATACAGTAATCTTTCAGAAACCGCGTCAACAGGACCATTTCAGGAGACAAGAAAACAATGCTTCTCGGCATGCCAATTTTGCTTTGTTTGAAACCCAGCAAATTTCTATATGTTTCGTTTGTCTGGTTGTTGCGCTCTTTATTTTCCAAACAACGACTCCATCACTCAACTTGGACAGTCGGATCACTCAAGGAATTTATCCTTGCGGTTTCGGTTTCCCGAACGGTTTGAATGTTCCAGTATAAATTTGATGTTGTAGAAAAGAGAACGAAGTGAAAAAGTATTCTAGAATTGGAAGGCATTCATTCTAAATTGTAGCCATGATGGCTAGAAAATGAATATTAATTTAGGTTTAGTTCAGAATTCGATTCGATTTATCACCGAATTCTAATATTCTCACGCTATGACTGGACAGCTGAAGTAGCGTTACATGAATGGTCTCTTCAGCTCGTATCAGATCAAACTACAGTACTGATGTTTTTCACTTAGCATCACTGTTTCGATGAGATTAACATAATATTTCATTACGATAAAAAAGTGCGTCGCGTATAAAAAACACTGAACTGGTGCGTGCATTTGCTCATTGTTTGTTTCTCTTGCTCCGATGTTAGAAAAATGTACCACTGAAAAAAATCATTTAGAGGTGACCTCCAATTGAATTGATTGAGCAAATAATAAAAAAGGCAAAGAGCTCCTTGATGCAATAGTTAACGTATAGATAATCAGGTCAGACGTTATATGTATTTTTTCTGTTTATTTATTGATATTCCGAACAACCTTCCGCATCCAAAATTGAAAATAATGTTTATCGCTGATGTATAAGTACATCACCTTGATCATTTCTTCCATGAGAAATATTCGAAACAATATCGTTTAATTATTTTATCTTGTTGAAGTCCAATGCTGCAAGATTTACTTATTTTGGCAAATGCGTCTTCTCATGAATGTGTCGGGCCTTCTGTGACCCTTTCAAAAGCCCCGTTGACACGATGAATGATGCTGAATACCAGACTACCCCGTTCCATCGACTCCTGAAGCGCATCACATGGAGGGACTTCTTTCTTCTTCATCAATCACACATCTATAGAGTTTTTATGAGAAAATGTGATGAAGCTTCTAATCCATATATAATTTGATCGTCTGATATATAATCCCTTATGATGTGAATTCAAATTTGACTGAAAAATGTTTGCGTTACGCTGGATTCTTTTCAATGAGAAGCAACATCGCTTTGTTGCTCACACATCTTGAAGCATTCATAAGTCAATTCGCATAAATGATCTACGTGACATTTTCGAAAATTGAAACTATAAATTATTTATAAATTAATCTGTTATTTCACAAAGTATTCCATAAATAAAAATTGCGCATCTAATAAAGAGTCCAACTTACTCGAATAAGTTACAATATTTCGGTTACTCATTGTTGCTAGTTCTTTGGAATAAATGAGTGCATTCAAGTTCCCGCTGGCTGAAAACATCTGGGAGACAAGTATTTTGTGATATGTTATGTCTCTCCCGTCCATTTGGTCAGAATATATTTATATATCACTATTTGGAGAGATGTTTTACTTTTCGCTGCTTTGTATAACAGTAATACCTTCAAGTAACGACTGCACGGGTATTCTATGAGCTTGTTTAAGTATTTGAGAATAAGGATGACGATTGCGTTTGGATTGACTTTGGGTTACACCTAAATACAAGTGCGTGGGTGATTCGTAGGTAAAAAATTTACAATGGGTGGTATAATTGCGACTCAAAGTGAATCACTGCAAAATCGTGATAAATAAATACGGAAACTGGGCTGAAAACCCCTATCAGTGGCAACATACAAACAGTCGCACTGCTCCACCAGCCCTTAAATCCGGCCAATGATAGATCAATACGTCAGTGCATTGGAATATCATTGAAGAGTGTTGCCAGTGGTGATCTGTGTAAGATATATCAATACGGCAGCGCAATGGAATATCATTGAAGAGTGTTGCCAGTAGTGATCTGTGTAAGATAGATCAATACGGCAGCGCAATGGAATATCATTGAAGAGTGTTGCCAGTGGTGATCTGTGTAGGATAGATCAATACAGCAGTGCAATGGGATATAATTGAAGCGTGTTGCCAGTGGTGATCTTGTATGATAGATCAATACGTCAGTGCAATGGAATATCATTGAAGCGTGTTGCCAGTGGTGATCTGTGTAAGAAAGATCAAAACTATTGTGCCGCAAATGTGACATCGAAATGAACGGATTTACTGGCATTGGGCGAATCTAAACTGGCCGAGCAATGCTATGGCTGACATGTCCGTTCATGAGCGGTTTGAAATTTTATTGCAAATATTACGCACAAAAAGTTACAAATTACAAAAAACATTTACACATTATTCCATTCCATTATTCGATGTTAAGAAAAAAATTTGGCAGATAATCTACGCGCTTTGCAACCAGTATTTCAGTATCTTTTCATTATGAACTCAAAGTTTTTAAATGAAATTCCTGAATTACAACACTGTTTATTGGGATAGCAAGAATTCCGAATGAGGAAACAATTCGATTTAGTCGACAACTTAACATTTCACGGATACCTGTTTCAGTGTAGTGATACGAAATAAGTTTCTGCAGACGCCAGATAACATAAGAACCTAAACTGATACGCATAAAGTTCTGTTAATTTTATTTTTTCAAGAATTTTACAACCACAACTTTCGAAATCACGGCTAATTGTTCCCTAAATGTTCTGAATTGGTTGCAGTTCAACTGACAGCGGCAAATGCATTTTGATAAATAATCGTCTTCATATTGCAAACTAACATGAATTGCCAAGATTTGAGTGCACCTCGAGCAGTGGCTTACTATTTTTGCACGATGTGCAAAGTGAACCAGCACTCGGTTTCTTTGTGACCAGTGAATATCTAGTAAATAAGTGCCTGTCCATGAAATTGTTAAACTGACATGGATATATTTTTGTTGCACTTACACTTTTTGGCACCTGAAAATTACAGTACATAAATTAATATTGCATATATTATTGTTTTACCATTTCCGGGACAGAAACTGTTTTCGTTCGCACATTTTAGGAATCAATGCTGAAGCAGGAATGATAGTAATGTTTGACCTTTCATGTATCCAAGATTGGAAAAGCATCAGTTCAATAGAAAAAAGGCTTGATATTGAAAAATGGTGTAAAATATGTTAGTCTGTGAAGTCTAACAATGAAGAAATACAAACGAAATCAAGCAACGATCATTTTGTCTTCATTGACGACCGTAGCACAGTGGTAAAGCACATAATCTCGGCATCAAGTACCAATTATGATAAGCTGAACACCGTCCTTCGGATACTAGGTACTCTCTTTTCCATTTACAGACGGCATAAATTCATCTCACTAATAATTAACAAATACCGCTTAGACGGTTTTAATTCTCATGAAATTCGATTCCACATTCTCCATTTCCCGAAATTATACTTCAATTTCACTTCTATGAGCGTTTGGCCACTAGTGATACATATTTAACAAATCAATTCAGAGTGACCGATGAACAGGGATGTGAAGAGGGTAAATAGTAGGTTAACTGCCATTGGTCGGTTTCGAACTAACGGACCAATCATAGCCAACTGCAAGTAGCTGGGCGGTTACTCAGGATATAGCTTTTATAGAAGGGAACTGTTATGCGTTGGTCCGTTCCTGATCGCTTGTGAGTATCGCCATATAAGAGTCATATTGAACACTAACGCTCATACAAATTCAATTAGACCGCGTCCTTCACTTGGATATTCCCCACATTCCGTTCAATGTAAACACATTTTTATTGTCAAGCCTGTATCATTCAATCAATTACAATCATTGATGGTAACACTATATTGCCAACTTAATTTAGTGTAGATAAAATAGATTTTAAAATGAGAGTCAAAATGATTACGTAACCGTAACAAAATACTTCAGAACAGTATTATTATGGGTTCAAACATCCTTCATACTTTCCTCGTCTTTTGCGAGCAACTTTGCTGACACACGAGAAACCATCCACTGATATTTAACGTTCCCAAGACCACAATAAAACTGAACTGGCGGTCATACAACTGCACTTAATAAGATATGAGCTCTGAGAGTCCGGATCAGACGCGATAGCCGGCGGGAGGGTGAAGAACACTGTGGACATCCTCGAGATCTTTAATCCTTCCGCTTAGGGCCACTTTCGAATTAAGTGTTCTCAGTTGTGATGGTTAGACGTCTACAAATAAAAGAAATTCAATTATAGGATTCTGATCTGAGTGATTAAAATATTACAAGAAACAAATCAGTAGATAGCAGCACATATGTTTAAGGCTTCATCTGCAGTTACAAATTTACGTTTGAAGAATCAAAATGTTCATTTGGATTTAATGTTGCATGTAATTTTTTTTGTATATAT
>SDVV010008658.1:0-17101 GCA_016164225.1 Gammarus roeselii | reverse complement strand
GGGGGTTAGCGCAGAAAGGGGGGGCGGGGGCGGAGGGTTGGGCGCGAAAAAAGCGGACAGACGGAAAGCTTATTCATGTTAAAGGATTATATATTTACATAAGGGTATTAGCATTGCAATGCTTTGGGGAATATTGCAACTTCGCTGCTTCCATTTTGCATGTTCAATGCTGTTTCCTCTGAATGTTTTTTTGCGGTATTGATAAACATACATTTATAGGAATTTTTATTGAGTATTATTTATATATATTATTTTATATTAAAAAGCCTCACTTTCCGGACACCTTCATGATGATTTTTTCAACCTCGGTATCATTTTCTACGTTGCTCGCTGTTGATCAATTTTACATGTGGCATATAATCAATTAGTTTATTGTTATTTTTTATCCGATTGTTTTAATCAGTACCCTTGCGCTAAGCTTTACTTACTCCTGCAGTATCTCCTCCATTCGTTTTTTCTATGCTTCGAGATATTTGATGAAGGAAAATGGATACAAAATTTACGGATGACTGAATCATTCCTAGAGAAGAACCACTTAAGAGTATAATTGACTCATTCAATGCTTGATTGGTGGGTTCGTAGCGGTGGAGGGGTTGGGATATTTTTGTATGTTATGTTCATTTATCACTATACATTCTTTTATAGGATTAGTGTGGTAGGCATGTCATATAACCCAATTTGCAGCCATAGTATGCGAACGACCCTGTTTGTTCCAGCATGGAGGTAGGATTGCAGGCAAGGTTCGGTGTTTCCCATCTATTTATTTCATAGGTATATATTATCTATAGGATTATATGGATTATTAGTCAGGTTGTTTGCCGGTTAATGTATATTTATTTCTTAGGATGCTGTATCTTCGTTACGAGAATCTATCTACCCCATATTGCATTATCCAGTTTTGAAACAGTTATATCAATGTTCCATTGACGCGGTGTTCCAATAGCGAGAGTACCTGAACGATATGGATTTATTGTAGGTGTAAATATTATGTTATGTTTACTTAGTAATGATCGGTTTTATTTATATTGAATTTGTATTGTTTTTTGGAATTTGAATAGTTATCTCATACAGTTATAGGCATTTTTATGACATTTTAGGTTTGCATCTTCCATATAGCACAATATTTCAAGCGTAATAGGTACGTTTTTGCATCATTTTGGCATTTTTATATGCATTTATGAAATTCTGTTACGTTTAAGCCGTAGTTACTTTAGTTCAAGAAGATTTAATTTAACCCTGTTTTGGACTGAGTTGGAGAATGATTGCATATACTATAGCGTGTTCGTGTAGAAGAATTCCACATCATTTACTATATGTTTCGGTTATGTAAATCAGTCAGCTTGGTATCTTGCTACGTTAGTTGTTTGGTTGGTTACTTGCTATTTTTCTCTGACATCATGGTTTTTAATGTATGTTTTGGGTATGGTAGATAATTGATCTTCTTGCTTTATTATAACTCGACCGTTTTAGTATATTTCATTTAGTTTTGTATGTTCTCTGTTGAATTCCCATCTTCAGTGCATTCTGTTGCTTACTTATACAATATCAGAATATATTACGTTTGTATCTGCAATGTATCACATTATTTCATGTATAATTTAGTCACATGTTGTATATTTTTTAATGCTTTATTGATATTTTTTCAAACACTGGTACAATGTTTGACGTGGTTATTATATATATAGACTAGACGATTTGTTACACACTTGGTCTTGCTGTTAGGGTATTGTATATTTTATTGTACGACCACTCTTCAATATTTAGGAGGAGTTAGAGAGTTCCCTAGGCAAAAGCTAATTCTGTTTATGCCTCTTTGTGTAAATAGACCGATTTACTAGGATGAATACCCTAGTGTATTACACTTTTTAATGTGAATTAGAGCAGAGTAGAGCATCTTTGTTAGCAAATTATATATTTATTGTTGATGTAGGTTATCTTTTCCATGATAATCATAGGAATGTATATTTAAGAGGTGTTAGTCCGTACTGCATTTTTGTGGAATTTTCGTAATTGATCCCTAGCAAATGTGAAGTTCAACGTTATGGAAGACGGTTTAATGGATGGATGGCTCCTGGTGTACAGATGATTTACACGCATTGGTTGTCATTTTGGAGTGTATCCATGTTCAACTTGATTTTGTATGTTCTTATCGAGGTCGATCTTAAGTTCCATGGGTTTGTTAGTGAGGTTATGCGACAAGCTGCTCATTGTTGTAGTGGTTTACTTAAATTGTTAGTGATCAGTAGCCTTGCTTTTTATGGTCGCACTCTTTGAGATTCATTCATGACAACTGTAGCTGTGCATAGATTCTTGGTCATGTCCAGGATGTGACTTTGCTTGTTGTTGTTCAGAGATGATGGACTAAACAGATGCATGGTACGTCTGTGACATCGTATCATGACTGAGTGTTACCTCTAAATTTTGTTATATATCAGTGGTAGATTGCTGAAAAGTGACCTAGTGAAGCATTGTAGAGTTCATTTTTATGACACAGGGGCTTTGATTTTGTCCTGCAAGAGGCATAGCATCAGTTAGGTTTGGGAATTTTGTTATAGATTTGAACAAGTTGCGTAGTAGAAATGACATTTTTCTCATGACCTCTGTGTTAAATGTCAGATATATTTAGTATGGCTGTTATGTTAGTATATATTCTTATTCATGAACCAGATCACGTAGGATATTGGAGTAGGGTTCATCATCTGGGTGCGGTAGGATACACCGTACATAATAGTTAATCTATGTCGCTTAGGGTGGAGTAGAGAATTTTCTTTAGCTAATTTTATAGTTCTTGGTTTCCATTTTTCGCCTAAGTTCACGGAATGTTGGGTATAAAATACGACTAATTGGATGTAATGCTTCAAAAATTTGTAGATTTTACCTCTCGACACTGCATTTGGGTTCGGTTCCATTTTGCCTTGGATAACTAATCTAGCGGATTTGTGTTGAGTGTTAGTGTTGAAATTCTTAAATAATTTAATGTACATCTCAATTATGTTTCACAATCGAAGGTCTTTACTTGATGCTTATTCCCGCAAGTCTTACTTATATGAATGTTTGTATGACGTTTGCAGTTTAGACACTTAAAAGTTATTGAATAATTCAGGCTTCGTTATGAGTCTGCGTTCTAATTCAGAATATTTGACTTCTTCGACCATTCACCAGATCCACTTTAACATTTTTAACTTTAGGTCTGTATTGATGGCCTTAATACTAACTCATCACAACCTAAAATTACCAAGGATTGTATATTTTTCCCCGTTTTATACTTATGTTAGGTATTTTCTTGATTGTTTTAACTTTCATCCTTATCAAATCTATCGACTTGACTCATGTTTTTACCAATCCTTACCAATTTATGTACCTACATATTTATATATATTCCTCTTTGCCTGTTACAACTCCAGTAATCTCGACTAGTTTCAAGAAATGTTAGATGTTCGCTCGTTTGTGGACGTTCGATTTCAAAACCGTCATGTAAGCTTTCCGCGTAGGTCAGTGTTTGTTACAACTGTTAAAGCGTTAACATGTTTTGTATGGTTTCACTGTTGGAATATGATTTCTTTTGTAATGATGGATGTGCTGCTCCTATCATTTTCATCTATAATAACGAATACCATGCCACAAATGAGCTCTGCTTCCAAGCCGCTTGCAGCTGAACTAGCGTCGATAAATCCACCCCATCCGTTTATGAATAGTTAACTTTCTAATCCAGCTAGAAGCAGATGCACCTGCCATGGTTGTCGAACAAGACTCAGCAGGATGGGAGACTCCGGCTAGAGGACGCTCGGATGTAGCTCCTACCGCAGCAGACGGTTCATCAGTGCACAACCGTGGGAAAAAAACTGATACTTCAAAACAGTCTTCAAGCCTTGGAACGGTTTTGGACTTCTGGTCAGAACAGTCACGTAGTCACCTTATTCGCATCGACCCTTGTTGATGTCAACATGCATCCGACGAGGACATCAGCATGCAGTACATGAACATCAACAAACATGTACACAACATTTACATGCACAAGATAAGGTGCTTATAAAACTACCAACATATTCTGCAATATATGATTTATTTCACAAATTCGGACAAATTATTCATGTTTTACTTCCTTTCTTTTTGTGGGAGAGTATATACGTATGCCTCAGCAAAATGAAATATCGAAAATAGCGTCAGCAGATTGCAGGACGGGATTATCATTCGATGAAATAACTATTGATGACATACGAGAGCCCAACTGGCCATATCAAACGCAAACCCAAGCCCTAACCGTTCCACTTTGGAATCCGATTTCGATAATTATTCAGCAGTCAATCCCTGCTCAAGGAATTCTTCTTTAGAAGATATATTTTTCGTTTGGTTATTGGGAACCATTAAATTTGAATTGTTGAACCGTTTAGAAACCAGGGAGAAATAATACACTATCATAACATTTTCTGGGAGAACTGTGTTATGATCAGCCTCAGCTAGCAGATATATTTATGTATATATGTACGTCACAATAACTATCCAGACATTCCGGAAAGCTGGAGTTTTTCGCACTGCGCGAGAAACAGTGCAGGCCGGTCAACCCTAGGTTAAGTTACACGGTGGGAAACCCTAAACTTTGTGTATTTCCTATCACCCTCACAAGTGTTTATTTTAGCAAACGGCACTTCGTCCTCATATTAGATTTCTTGAACGAGAGACGTTGACAAGTGTATTGTCATTTGCGTCATCCTGGCCATGTTTCACTCTCATAGCCCAGGGTAACCTTATATTGTATTGAACGTAGGGGAGGAGCCTATAAAATAGTTAACAGCCAAAATTTATTTGTATGCCAATGAGGGTAAAGGATTTGGGATAACACGCCCCCTCAGAGTTACCGAACTGTGAGAGTGGAGAATAATTTTATACACATAAAAGCAAGGCCCTCCTCTATGTTAGTAGTCAGTTGGTGAAGTCATTGGGACTTCACACTTTGTAACAGAACAGAGTGGGAGGAGGTGAGCCCCATTTGAACAGCGACTCCGGCATTAGGTGTTCCATAGGTTGTTGTTAACTCTGTGTGATACTTTGCTAGCGAACACTTAATAATTACTGTCATATTTAGATGCGTGTAATAATTCCTCAGTATTGACGTGTGTCGTTTTTGTATCTTTTTAAAGGGAGGGTTCTTCTCCTATTATCTTTTTCTCGTATTTAAACTGTTAATATCACAATCAATAATCTAGCTCGTTTCAGGATTAACCTGTTGATCTGTTACTCTGTTCATAATCCAAAACAATATTATAAAATAACAGGAGCCATCATTCAAACCTTTCACAACATCCAACTTATTTTACCAGCCTCAACTAAAATTCTTACAACACTAATGGCCAGCGGTGCGGGATTTTCAAGCAAACAAATTAATGTAAAAATTATTCATTGTAATACAAATTAAATCATCACTTCCAAACAAAATGCTCCAAGTCCCTTTACACACTCCTCTATTGAGACACTCGACCTTAGCCTTGCCTCTCGTGGCCCATGCTACCAAAACAAACAAAACAACAAGCGGGGATGAACTCCACCATGCTGCCTGCCCAGCGGGGAGCCCAGCAAAAGGGTCGACCAGAGACGGGGACGTGTTGGCAATCACCCTGCTGCCTGCGCTGTCAGCGTGAAGCGGTCAGCCCTAATATCTACCAGCACGGCAGACCTGGCTATCCCTGGCATGGCATTGCAGCCGAGAACGCACTTGGATGACCGTCATTCAACTCCTGGTAGACCGACAAAGGACAGCCACATCCGTGGGTGGACCCTCTCTGCTAAGACTGGCTGTCACGACAGCCAAAGGCCACGAACAGCTGGCTGACAGGATTTCACCCGACGCATAGTGGATCATGAGGCCCCTTCGAAATGCTGAATAACTTCTTGATAAAAAACGAAGAACTGTAAGTAATCAATAAACATAAGAAGTGAATCAAGAAGCCCATCAAATCAGGGGTGATATATCGCGATAGGCCGTTCTACCGTATGAAGTGAAATTAGAGTTTGTGAAAATAAAAGCAATTAAACGACCTCCACAAAACTTTTAATATTATCTGTCTTCGAATCAGCAAATGAGTCCAAAACTAGGTTTGAAACGAATTTGAGTAGGTGCGTGTAAATGATTCGACCTGCCCTTCCAGCATTATTCATCGGGATCGTCGTCATGCAAATGACTCAAGAAAAATGAATCACGGTGACGTAAAGCGAATCCTGATGTATAGAAAAAAAATATACATTTATTCTACAAAAATAGAAAAATAGTTCAGAGAGTGCCTAAAAAAAATCAAGCAAATATATTACTGGATAATCAATTAAAATTAGCCAGTAGTTCACCGGTGGAGTATATGAGTCTCTTGTGTTGCGTATAAGTAATTTATGTGTCAATTGAACGTAGACAACTGGTGATAATTTTTTTATAGTCGATTACTGAAAATATGATCACTGGTCGAAAATGCCGAACACATATCACTTACAAAAATTCAAAATGAGACATTGACGCGAGGTAGAGCTCGATAGATGTAAAAATATTCCGACATTAGGTCATCCACCCAAAAATTATTTAATGTCCCGTTCAGTAGAAAAGTTCAGACAGTGTCTTGTTTTTCCGTTTCAAATTTCATACAAATTTCTATGACCAATTGGTTAGGTGACATGTCTAAACACACGATATGCTTCTATAAATTTCAATATTATCTCATGTAAGGTCAATTCCATGTGTTGTCGATAAATTGTCATGTAGCATTCAGGTCTGCGATAGAAGTGCGGCATTTAATTTCAGGAAATTGTACCCAAATTGTCAAGATTGTATTTTCAAGTGGGAACACCACTGTCCTTAATTTTAAGAAATGTCCGTCGTGTGAGGAGTTAGACGCAAAGGCAAGTGATGTGCAAGTTGGACTGCTGCGACATGTGAGTGTAAAACGAGCGAACGCGTGAATAGAGAAATGAATGAACAAACCGTCACCACTCACAGTCAAATCGATGACAACACAAATCATGCGATGACTCGGTAAATAAAAGGAGACGAAGGCAAGTCGTTCCTAAGCGACAATCACTGACTCCGGTCCGACGCAGAAAATAAAAGGGCGAACCGTCTTAGTTTTTTCATATTAAAAAAACGAGCAAGCAATCCTTTTCTTGGGAGGTGAGGACTGAGATACGAGCAGGCAAAGCCAATCCAGGTATATTGAGTTACTCCTGACTCCACGTACATGTATAAAGATCAGAATATCCTAATGTCTAGCCTTGTCGTGGTCACTGTATGGACAAATGCTTTGAGAAATAGGCGAACGACAGCCCACTTTAACCTCCGTGGAACCTGGCGCGGGAACACGAGAGAGTGAACCAGACATCATGAATTCAAACCGTTAACCCTAATTTACTGACCAAGCCTAATAAAATACATCGCAACACATGCGTTTAACACGCGTTAACAAAAATAAACAAAACATAATACATCAAGGCCACAATTTGAGTGATTGTCTTCCAATCAAACGTGAAATGCAGTGTGTCTGACGTAAATATAAGAATGATGCGCAACCAAGTTCAATTTATTGAATACATTAATAGAAGAGGTGGAAATATGTAATTTATAAGATGTATGAGGTACAACCTGTCACCATGTTCATAACAATGTGTACGACAATTAGTCTATAAGTCATGTCTCCCGTATTGTGGATATAGCTTAAAGGCTTTGTTCCCTTTTTGCATATGTTAGTTCAACGGTACCTTGAACCAACAACATACGCTGGAATGAGCAAAATAATACAATGAAACTAGTAGACAGTCTCTATCCCATCGTTCCGTGGCCCCTGTCAAACAGGCAAAGCGTTGTAAAGATCGGTCCAGCGAATTGTCGAGCGACATGGTTGTACGCCTGAAGCAAACTATATATGTTCAATAAAATTTGAATACAACACTTCTCAGCAAAATCAAATATGCAACCATGTCGCCAAACACTTTGATCGAGTTTTTTTTCACAATTGATTAACCGTACGATACATGCCATACAACATGTATGTTGCAAGAAGTTGCACGCTTAGAAAATTGTTTTTTTTTTAACATTAAAATGACATTCAAATAACACATTTAACCATCTAACACAATGTATTTCATAATACTCAGTCGAGGACACTTGAAAGTGAGGACACTTTCCTGTAATAAAGGAAGGGGGGTGTTATGATCAGCCTTAGCTAGCAGATATATTGATGTATATATGTATGTCACAATGGCATACAAATCCAGACATTCTCGTGGAGCTGGAGTTTTTCTTCCTGCCCGAGAAACAGTGCAGGCCTGTCAACCCTAGCTTAAGTTACACGGTGGGAAACACCTTCATATCACCCTGTAAGGTGTTTCTCGTGAAGACATTCTCGTGAAGCTGGAGTTTTTCTTCCTGCCCAAGAATCAGTGCAGGCCTGTCAACCCTAGCTTAATTTACACGGTGGGAAGCCCCTTCATATCACCCTCATAGATGTTTCTTTTAGCAAACGGCAGTTCGTCCTTATATTAGATTTCTTGAACGAGAGACGTTGACAAGTCTATTGTCATTTGCGTCATCCTGTTAAAATCAACGAGTCAGCATGTGTGGCCTGGATCCTATAACGAAGAGGAGTCATGTTTCACTCTCGTAGCCCAGGGTAACCTTATATTGTATCGAACCTAGGGGAGGGGCCTATAAATTAGTTAACGGCCTAAACTTATTTGTATGCCAATGAGGGTCAAGGATTTGGGATAACACGCCCCATCAGAGTTACCAAACTGTGTGAGTGGTTCTCTTATTGGAGGATCATTTCATACACATAAAAGCAAGGCCCTCCCCTATATTAGTAGTCAGGTGTCGAAGTCAATGGGAGTGCACACTTCGTAACAGAACAGCTTGGGAAGAGGTAAGCCCCATTTGAACAGCGATTCCGGCATTAGGTGTTCCATAGGTTGTCGTTAACTCTGTGTGATACTTTGCTAGAGAATACTTGGTAAATACTTTCATATTTAGATGCGTGTAATAATTTCTCAGTATTGATGTATGTCGTTTTTGCATCTTCCTACAGGGTGGGTTCCTCTCCTTTTTATCTTTTTCTCATATTTACACTGTTAATATCACAATCATTAATCATGCTTGTTTGAAAATCAACCTGTTGACCTGTTACTTTGTTCCTAATCCAAAATAATATTATAAAATAACAAGAGTCAGTATTCAAACTTTTCGCAACCTTTAACTTATTTTAACAACCTCAAATAAAGCTTACAACAATAATTATTGTTCCCCAAAAAATGTTCTCGTCTACCAAACACTGTTTCTCATACACATACAGAATAGTCGTTGAATACAGTCGCAGTGTCCTTTTTGTTTGGTATAGGACATCATTGCATTATAATCTTGTAATAGGTTTTCATTACGAGAAACTAATGGGCGAAGGATAACTTCATAAAAAATACTTTATGTCTTCTTTAAAGAAAGGAAAAGAAAGGAAATACATCTGATTATTTTTTCTCGTGCATTTTATTTCTGTTTGTTACATAATTTCTGAATATACTAAAGCAATTGTTTGTTTTACAATATGAATTGACTGATATATTTTTTATTTCTGATAAACTGAAAAGGAGAGCTTTAATCTGCCCAATTTATTTGAGGTTCCCATGAGCACTATGTAAGGTCTTCGACAGCATCTCTAGGATTATGGTTATCTGTGAATGTCATCAAGATTATATTAGCTTCACGTTAATTAGGTTACTGCTAATTGATTGCTTATCTCAAAGGTGATTTAAATTTTTAATTATTTCCAGCATGGGAGTTTTATAAAAATATTCTTTGGTAATCATGATGAAGGCAGATAGGGATGCGATATGTGTAATTGGCTATCTTGATAATAGATTGATGGTCGAATTAGGTAGATGCAGCTAAATATATTATTTTAGGTAATGGAAGAAGTGAAGAGTGTTTATACTGTTTGATTTTCTTATAGAACATTTAGGAAACCGTATATTTTTTGCATTTCACAAAATCTTAATCGTGAGACAGAAACTTTGCTTGCTAAATTGTAAAATTCACGCAAGCAGAATTTTCAATAGTTTTTTTTAGAATTATCTGATATTTCGCGAATCAGACCGAAAACCAGTCACTCCACGTAAAACTTGTTTGTTCAACAGAACTTGAAGAAATCGATTCCATGCTTTTCCATGTTTTTTTTTTTTTTTTAAAGTGCAAGAAAATATCGAAGTTACCAATACCCTCTTCTCTCAACTCACGCACATCCAAAAGTATCCTCATCTTCTCTACGAAATCAACACGAAAACCTTATTCAGTTAACCAACATTTCACGTCACTTTCATTCGATCCAATGGAGATCCTCTGCAATGGTAATCCTTTCGATCAGCTTTCTCCTATGATTTGTACCTAGTTTAGTGAAAAGATTGAAACAAAGTCTTGCATCAACTACAATTCGAACATTATTCCTACCATTATTGTGGAGTATTGCACGGAACAGAATGAGTCCGGAACAAAAACGGGTAATTTCAGTCTATGTTATAGTATCAGCAATGAACTCTGTCAGGCCTTGTTCCATTTCAATTGTTCCGACAATTTTCAACTTATGATTCTGTTGACGTAGTACCGGTGCAGAGGCCAATTTATGAAGCTGGTGGATAAAAGATTTATTCTTCTAGCAACGAACAGCTTTTTATTGCACTATCTTTTGTCTTTAATAAGCAGTTAATTGCTAAAAAATAAAAGCTTTTACGACAAACATTTTCTTTCGAGCTCATTTAGACCAAGTTTATGAATTTTGTGATCGTCTTTGGCTATTTAAATCCTTGAAATTACCATCTAGGCGTTGTATTAATGCTTTGACCAACACGATGCTATATCCCGCGAGTGCATTGCTTATATTCCTTAGAACCGTAAAATGTAGCATGTAGGTACACAATGACTGAGAACCTTTATCAATTATGAATATCAAAATACAATATGCAAAATTTTCATTTAACCTTCAAATCCAAAGTTAAGAGATCTCTAGACCATAAAGAAATATTCCCTTTCAGGGAAATCCATAAAGAATAAAAGTTTGAGGATGGAATTTTAAATTTTCTAGCCAACTTTCCGTCTAAAACACAGCTGGGAACGCAGTATTTTTTCTTCCGAAAACTAATAGGGCTGTTCTTCGAGTGAAACAAATTTGGATGTTTGGTAACAGGCGCGTGGTACTGTAGCTTTAGATGGGTTACTATTATAAAATGAATATGTACAGTAGCGCTCAAAAATTCGTTTATGATTTGAAACTAAGTAAAATCTTCTATGTCCATTTTCCGCCCCATATTAAAACTTATGGGAAATTTAATTATTATTACCCATTAAGAAGCTTTGTCTACACATAGTAACGTAAATAATTTCTATATGAAGGTAAATTCCACGTGGGAAAAGTCGAATTGGTTTTTCCGGTTACAGACTAACCATAAACGAATTTATGTTCACTACTGTACCTATTCAAGGGATAGGAAATATTTATGACATAAAAAATACAGCGGGGTATGATGTTATTGCAAAGAACCAGGAGCACTGCTATGTTTCATCAGATCAGGGAAAACATGCAATAATAGTAAAGTATGCTTATTCTTGATGTTGTAGCAGCATCATTGCACAAAAACTTCTAGAGCCCGCAACTAATGTTAGGAGGATGGTCGCTGTGTCACATTTTGGCTAAGTTGGATCGGCACTGCAGCGGGATCCAGCAGTTCTTACCCAATGATGTTCAAACAGCTTCAAAATCTTAGTTTAATCTTCATAAAAGACGGCTATCATGGTTTGGTTACGATGGGAGTGTCCCATAATCGACACAGTATACAAATTTAAAACAGACATATCACAAGCTGGGAATCATTTTTCCTTTGATTGTGCTATACGATAACAGAACTGGAAAACAACTGCCACTGATCAACAACGTCAAATTCAGCTAATTCAACTGCATAATAGTTTTAAACACATTATTTTCGAAAATGCTCCATGCTATGGTAAAACAAATCAAAACCAACACACTAACACGTTCTTTTTGAATGGAACAGGACAGTGTCAATCTTTACATTTGATCGGTAAATGATGCAACACATTTTGCCGTCTGACCGTAACTGAATCTGAATAGTTATATTCGACGTTATAGGGGAAACTATTCTCAACACAAATAATCGATGCACATATTTTGTAGAGAAGTTGTGTGTATATTTTGTTCAGAGCAGAAGTGTTAACATATTTCCTCAGCAGCACATGTGAAGCAATAACTACCAACTAATAACTATAGAAATAAAATTTATGTGCATCGTCAATTTCAATGATCAGTGTGATACTTTTTTTATCTCACTTATATCATTACCTTCGGGATTGAAGTCTTTATCAAAACAGCCTCGTCGTCCACATACAACGATGCCTTAGGAAGCTGAGACCGGTATGGAGGTCGTTATGTATTCCGCTTACAATGCTATATTCAGCGGGGACCATAGGCTCGTCTTTTCCTGTTGAACTGTCAAGAAGGATATAATAAATTTGGCCAATTCTAGGATTTCAAGCAAAAAAAAAGTCGCTGGTATAAATGATTCGTAGAAACAATCAGTCAGGGATTGAATGCACCAAATAATCGATGAAATGTACTTTAGTTTTTTCAGCTGGAACACTCTTATTTTACAGCCAGCTCGATAATTCATTTACCAAAGTAGTCGATCAAATGAAATGTTGTGTTTCGTTTAGTTAATACGTAGTTAACACTTAGTTACCACTTAGTTAACACTTAGTTAACACTTAGTTAACACTTAGTTAACATATAGGTAACACTTAGTTAACACTTAGTTAACACTTTGTTAACGCTTAGTTAACACTTAGTTAACACTTAGTTAACACTTAGTTAACACTTAGTTAACAATTAGTCAACACAAATAAATTGTTACACGGATTCTTCATGAGCAGCTCCTTCTTTTTTTTGCCTTTGTTTTATGTAAACAAGCGTCATCTGACCAAAACTTGTTTGAGAGTTGAATTTTTCATGTGGTGTATTTGTTCGTGTATACATTGAAATGATGATAAATGATGTTTGTAAGATATAGATCTAATAGTGGATCAACGGATGTCAATGTGATGTTGTTTTTTCACTCCTTCTCAAAGTTATCCAATAGTGTGATGCTTTGCAACTTATCTATAAACGAAATGCCAAACGTAACTTTGCAATCATAGACATATCGACGACGGTCTGATCATAGAAGAATATTTTTTGTTTCACTGATATAGCAGAATTTGAGGCTATATTTGATGATGCGTACCATAAAAGTTTGACGCATCACACACAAGCTATATACAGTTACGTGAGATGGCTCGTAAAGGGCTGACGGAGAGGCAGAATTCAGTTGGCGAAAAAAGAAATGCAGGGCACATATTTTCAATGGAAATAACTTCTATGATATACAAATTTTATCAGGAGGAAATTTATCAATCATTCTAGAAGTAATTTTCAAGGAACAGATGGAACACAAATGAAATCAAATTATATTAAATATTAAATTAAATCGATGTTCAATACAAATGTCCAGGGACCTACGAAATGGAAGTGCTGTTTGACTCTGCAAGAAAAGTTTGAATGAAGCGTATGACTCTAATTGATTACTTTTTCCAATGATAGCACAATGAACATTGTCCGCCAAAGTTACGATTCGATAAATGTTTTCGTTTGAGCTCGTAAGATGAATTGAATTTTAATTTTATCAATAAAATGATCTTACCGTAAAATTTCCGAAACATCTGATGATAAAACAAATTTAAATCTGAATAAATACGTAACTTTGGATGACAATGTTCATAAAATATGTTCGAATTATTCTACAAACATTACGACAAAATAAATATCCAGCACAGCAGTGAGTGGGCTGTCAATTGTCCGAGAAATGAAGGACTGTAATGCATGTTTGTTGGAACAAACCTATTGAATTAATTATACGGGATATGAAATCAACATTTGATTGAGAGAACTTTCCGAGTGAATGTGAAGTGATAAAAATGATCAAGTCCTTTAGTCACTCATTCTCGTATACAACCTACACTGTAAATTCTATTTCATGACTTCATGATCCTTGGCTGCTCTGAGACATATGGGCAATGAATGTTGGTGTAGATACGATGGGATATTCCTAAATATCCACAATTGCGGCCCGTCAAAAGACGGAAGATTCAGCCGATGGAGATGTCATTGCCTGCGCCGCTCTTCAAAGTATATTGTATCTTCTACTGAAGATCTGTTGGTGGCGATTCTGATGCCTTTGGTGGCAATGACCTACCTGAATTTATCGCCATCAGTAAATGCAAATTCGATTTTTTATCGGGAATGGTATCTGCTGCCAAAAGAGTCGATATCTATCGTGAGCTTTATTATCTTGTACCATCATATGGGAATATAATTTAGATTTGTTTTTCAAGTCAGTTAGATTAGATCTAATACGGTGCATATGCGAAAAAAAAATTGTGTTTCAACCAGGTATTTGTGGGATCCATATTGCAAAAAAAGGCTCTACAGAACATAAACTTAATCAAAGAGAGATAAATAACATGATGAGAGCTTGTATCCTCGATTTTTTATAGTATCCGTTTCGTGTAGTGGGTTGTTGCCAAAGTAACGAGCTCCAAGCTCGGCGTAAGTTCATTTTCGGTTGACGGCTGGAGCACACGAGAAACCGTAATCATAAACGTTCATTTTCCCACCAAATCACGAAGGAAAACAAATCGCCCTTTCAATTGTTAATATTATTAGTCGATGTTGGTTATTTATACACTAGAAAACTGTATTCACATGTACTCCTCGATATGACGTAGGCTGGATTAAACATCTGTTATGAAACGCAGAGGTATATGATTGAAGAATATAGGAATAGTTATAGGGAAGGAGAGGTCAAGTGACAGACCGTCAATCTTGAGACGAGGTTTGGTCATCTCGACCCACAAAAGAAGCCCACCCTCCTTCCGTGATCCTTCATCAAGGCCCCTGACTGGCCAGTGGTCCTTGTGGACTTTTCCGGTGACGTCTGGCCTCTCTGTGCCCACTTGCTATTCCTTCAATGCCTGGCCCCAGTTTCATGTCGCCACTTGGGTGGAACTCTTTATTCAGTGCAAGGTCCTTCGATGTCTTGAGCTCACGGGCTGGCCAGTCATGACGTCATGGCCCGACTTCCAATACTACCCCTCATTCCCCCGTACAACAAACAGTGAACAGAACTACGATCACACATTCGAAATTACATTACACATTTATCTGTATTTCTGGCAGCATATTGACTTTGACTCATGAACATATCAGAGTTTAGAAATGGTCGGCATTCGGAAGTTATTCGAGTTTAAAATATTCATTTTGGATATACTGTATTCTTTTGTCTATTTATGAATTCCTATCCCCAACGTAATACCTCAACGTTTGTCTGATTTAAATATAATCTGACTGTCCTTTCCGGATTTTGACCAGGTAGGAAGTACCCATAGAAAAATTCTTAATCACATTGCCAAAGTCTTCACCGGACAATGAAGGACGGACAGCATTATCCTCAACACAGTAAACAAGTTTTTCTACTCCCTGAGTTTTTACGGAAGTTTATTTTTCGAAATAGGTAAAACAAATTCCTCGCCAGGTACGGATGTATTCAGTCAAATCAATGCTTAGAGGCTGAAGTTGACACGATAAGTTGAGGTCTGGTTCAACATTCAATCAACCTTTTATTGGTAAAATCTTGTAAAAAGATTGTGTAGAAAAACAGGCGTTTGTCAAAAATAAGGTCAACTTAGTGATTGATTTCTGATCATAAATCGACCTCTGAAAAAAGTATGATTAGGAAACAAATTAGGTTCAAGGTGTGAGAGTTCACAGTTGGCAGTCTTTTGAAATTTCATAATCGTTTGGAAATGAAAGTGGCACCAGTTAGTATTGGAAGATCGGATGATGATTTTTTGTTGATGACATCCAATAACGTAACAACTGCGTTGCCTCGCAATGAGATTCCCTGTTATAAATAACTTATAAAATATCAATATCGTTTGTAGTGTCATCACCACTCAAAAATTAATATAAAATCAAATTACCATGTTGATCTGTTTCGTTTGCGACGTAAACCAGCACAGAAAGGCTTTTCAATTACAACGGTATACCCACGGTTATTTTAAATTTAAAAAAGGGTCGTGCAGAATTATAGAACATTGAGTAGGCTTAGAACTGGTTGCAGAGTGATGATTACAATGTAAGATAGTACACCCAAACCAGGGTAATAGAAGTATTTTAGTACAAGAAACACTGCGAACTGAGAGCACTGTGTAATTTGTGTGTAAGACGAAAGCCGCTTTGTGCTCTGACCCGAGAAAAGATCTTGTGGTGAGTGCGTTCTGCCATTTCGGCGAAGGTTACGAGCCGTCAGAGAAGCATTAGAGTACCCGCCGAGCCTGATGAGGCATCGCCTGATAACAGAGCTGCAATAGGGCAACAAGCCTGAACTGATGAAACCAACGCCGAGTGTCAGGAGGAGAGAAGTGTTGATCACATGCATTTGTTGGAATAGGGTTGAATTCAGAAATTGTCGTTCAAAAGCTGCTTTAACGGACTCCTACTGTTGCCTGCCATGCTACGGAGTGATGCTTTAATGGAATGATACTCTAGCCTGTCATGATACGGAGTGTTGCTTTAATGGAATGGTACTCTAGCCTGTCATGCTACGGAGTGATGCTTTAATGAAATGATACTCTAGCCTGTCATGATACGGAGTGTTGCTTTAATGGAATGATACTCTAGCCTGTCATTATATGGAGTGATGCTTTAGTGGAATGATACTCTAGCCTGTCGTGATACGGAATGATGCTTCAATGGAATGATACTCTAGCCTGTCATGATACGAAGTGATGCTTTGATGGAATGATACTCTAGCCTGTCATGATACGAAGTGTTGCTTTGATGAAATGATACTCTAGCCTGTCATGATACGGAATGATGCTGGAATGGAATGATACTCTAGCCTGTCATGCTACGGAACAGAAGGTATTTCGATATACATTTTGAAGAATATAGGTAAATATGAGTCACGTCATCACACACCAAAG